>PVHP010015198.1:0-37743 GCA_004024765.1 Zapus hudsonius
GGCGCATGCATCTGGAGTTTGCAATGGTAGAAGGCCATGGTGTGCTCTCTCTCTCATTCACTTTCTCTCTCTCTCTTTCCTTGAAAATAAATAAATAAATAAAAATTAGAAAAAGAAAACTAATTCCTGGCTTGGGAAGGTAGCTCAGTTAGCAAGCATGAGGACCTGAGTTCAATCCCAGAAGCGGACTGGTGGTAGAGTATTTGGCCTTGCAAAACCCTGGGTTCAATCCCCAGTATTTTTAAAATATATATTTTAAAATTTTATTTATTCATTTTCAAGCAGAGAGATAGAGAGAGAGAGAGAGAGAGAGAGAGAGAGAGAGAGAGAGAGAGAGAGAGAGAGAGAGAGAGAGAGCGCACCAGGACCACCACCTTGTGGGTCTGGCTTATGTGGTTCCTGGAGAATTGAACCCAGGGCCTTAGGCACTGGAGGCAAGTGCCTTAACCGCTGAGCCATCTCTCTAGCCCAATCCCCAGTACTTAAGAAAAAAAAGCTGGGTGTGGTGGCACATGCACCAGGGAAACAGTGACTCACTGGTCAGCCACTTTAGCCTACTTGCTGAGTTGCAGGCCAGTGGACAGAGCTAGAGAGATGGCTCAGTGGTTAAGACCACTTCCTGTGCAAACATGAGGGCCTGAGGATGCCTGAGAGACTTTTCAAGTTCAATTCTAGGACCCACATATATAGTTGGGCATGGCCATGTGTATCTGCAACCCCAGTCCCATAGGAGAGGAGAGACATGTTTCTTCTGTGAGCTCCAAGAATCACTGGAAGAAACAGCAAACTCCGAGATCAGTAAGACTCCAGATCAAATAAGAACAGGTGGAAGAGGTACAGAGCAGGACACTGACATTCTTCTCCAGCCACCGGAGCAAGTGCATGGGCAGACACACACACACACACACACACACACACACACACACACACACGGAAAAACAACATGCCTGTGTACACAAGTACACATGCACCTGCACACACATGCACAGACACACAAACACAAACCAGTTCCTGAGTTCTACAGACAGAACTTTTGACCATGGGACATCAAACAACCATATATCTGGAATATATATGTCCTGTGTTCCGTTGATCCACTGAATCATAAGGCCAGGCAGGTTCAGTGTGACCCACTGATAGATAGAATTGGTGCATCTCAGATATTTTCGCAGTGGGACCTCAGGGCTAAGTAAGCTGTATGAGCAGGTGGTCCTGCCTCCATGGTCACCCATCATGGTAGCAACAATAATCCTCTGGCTCTTTGTGCTCTTGTATGATGACTCAAAACACAGGGAGAAAGGCCAAGATTGGTTTGTGGGGAGATTCAGTGAAGATGAAAATGACCCTACACACACACACACACACACACACACACACACACACACACACACACACACACTGGTCTGGGAACCAAATGATAGGAGTAGTAATGGTCCCATTTACTGTCTTTCCAGTGGCCAATAAAAGACTGTTTATTTCCCATCTGTGTGACTCTGGACATGGTCTTGCTAAAAATACACAGTAAGGGGCTCATTGAACTCAGAGCACTGCCAAGGCATTGGGATTCCTTAGATCTAAAAAGACATTCCTTAAGAAGAGCCCCTGTCTTGGGGTGGTAGCTATTTTTTCAAAATGAAGGGAATATGTGTGCAACCAAGATGGTACTCGCTTGTGATGGAGTGGACAAGGGTAAGGTATGTGATAGATGTACATGATCACCAGGAAAGAAACGGCCTGCTCAAGTGCTAGGGACGTGAGAGGAATTCAAAACGGATGTGGACGAGGGACAGGATGAACACCACTGACGGGCCAAGACATCGGTGCATTCCTCCATCACTTGCCACCTGATTTTTGGAGACAGGGTCTGTCATTTAACCTTGAGGTCACTAAATAAACTATCCAGGCTGTCCAGTAAGCCCTAGGGATTTGCTCATCCCTACCAGCCCAGTGCTGGGATTACAAGCACATGCCCTCACAGCCAGCATTTTCATACGTGTTCTGGGGATCCAAACTGAAGTCTTCATGCTTTTGAGCAAAGACCTTACAACTGAGCCATCTCCCTACTTCCAAAACCGGGATTGGAGCCTCCTTTCACTGTTTGCTGTTTATGTGGCTGACTTCACCTCTCTGTGCCTCGGGTTTTTTTACCTGCTTACTGAAATGTTGTTGGCCTGCTACTGCTGAGTTCTTATAATGATTTAAAGAAAGGACGGATGCCAAACGCATGGATGTTAAAAACAGTGGCGGACACTTAGGAAGCGGCTCCATTATGACAGCTAGTTAGTCGTTCGCTACTGTTGGAGGTGCCTTCATGCCGCTGGAACGAAACACCCACCCAAAAGCAGCTGGTGGGAGAAAAGGGTTTATTTTGGCCTACAGTCTCAAGGGGAAGCTTCATGGTGGCAGGGAAAAGCATGGCACAAACATAAGCTGGGCATCACCTGTGCCACAGAAGGTGGAAGAAGGCAGCAAGAGTGAGCTGGACTCCAGTAAGGGGGAAACTGGGCTGTAATACCCCAAAGCTTATCCTCAACAAAACACCTCTCCCAGCAAGAATCTGTCTCCCAAATTGCCACCAGTTGGGGACTAAGCATTTAAAACACATGAGTTAGGATGGGCATGGTGGCACACGTCTTTAATCCTAGGACTCAGAAGTCAGATGTAGGAGGATGGCTGTGAGTTCAAGGCCAATCTGAGACTACAGAGTGAATTTCAGGTTAGTCAGGGCAGGGCTAAATTGAGACCCTATCTCAAAAAATCCAAAAAATAGTGGGGCATGGTGGTTCACACCTTTAATCCGAGCACTCGGGAGGGAGGCAGAGGTAGGCGGATTGCCGTGAGATAGAGGTCACCCTGAGACTACATAGTGGATTCCAGCAGGTCAGCCTGGGCTAGAGTGAGACCCTACCTCAAAAAATCAAAAAAAAAAAAAAATCACATGAGTTTATGGGGGACATCTGATTCACAGCACCACACTCACCTAATATATTTCCTGGGCAGTTGCTTTGTATATGGCTCTCTATTGTGAACTTGGATCACAAAAAGACAAGTAAGGGAGGAAGTAGACATAATGGTCTATAGTTTGTAAATGGAGAAGCTGGAGCTTAGAGAGGTGAGGAGACTTGGTTAAGTTCACAGAGCAATTCCAATGATGCAGTTAAGTCTCGAACCCAGACTCAGTTGGTTCTAAAGCCTTCTGCCCTAGGCACCAGCTGCTTGGAGCTATTGGTAGTCAACACGTGGTAACAGGAGATTCTGAAGGTTCCTAAAATCTTGCTGCTCAGGGACACAGAACAGAGGACCCATTGGACAGTAGCTTTTAGGTTGGGGGGGGTCACATGAAATAATCCTGGGGTTGCGGTGACCTGTCTGGTGGGCATAGGAAATGAGAGGGCCATCCACAAGCTCCTTTGGAAGGCCACTCTTCCTGTCCTGGACCTAGTCCTGGCTTCTTCATCGACTGGCCATTGAGTTTTGGTCTCTGCTGCTTCCCTGAAGAGCATCTCCACCATCTGTCTGATTCTGCTCTCATCCGCTTCCCTTCCCAGAATCCCACAAGGGCAGGTCCTCTGCCAGAAACTGCCAATGAGCTATTAAGGAAAACTCATCATTTCAATACCACTCCACTCCCCCCCCCCAGCCTCCCGCAACTCATTCCAAGGATACCCGACTCCTTCTATTCTCAGAAGGAGGACAGGCACTTGGGCATCTGGAGTCCCTACTTTGTGCCACGCTGGCACCAAGCTGGGCACTCTCTGAAAGAACTTCCACATAGCCCAACAAGGCTGGGTTATCATCCTCACTAGATAAATATGCAAGTAGAGCTGTGGCAGATACCAGGAGGAAGAGCTGGGATTGCGGGGCTTGGCTTTTGCCAGGGTCCTCTCAGCCTGGGCTTCCCTCTCCAAGTAAGTCCAGCTTAGTGCGCTCCCTGCCCAGATCTGTGGGCAAAGAGGTCAGTGGATCCTGCCTCACAGCCAGATAAGTGGCAGCCTGAGTCCCTCTGCTGCAGCTAGTGATGTCTGTGATGATTAGGAGCCTGGATTGGGGACTGTCAAGAAAGTCAGGGGGATCCTGACAGAACCCTGAAGAGTTTGGGCTATTCAGAGGTCTCTGGAAAGCAACCGAAGTCCTGATATCCCCAAAGGCTGTGATAGTTAAATCCTTCCTTCCTACATGCCAGAGCTCATTAGTTCTCCCAGCAATCTCCAGAGGGAGGAGTGGCCAGAACTCCCTGCTGGGCTGGTGTGATTTCAAAGCTCATTCAATCTTCTCCCTTTTTCTCCTCTCCCTTTATTCTCTCTCTTGTTCTCTCTCTCTCTCTCTCTCTCCAACCTTTCTTTCTCTCCTCCTTTTTCTCTCCAATACCCACTCTTTCTTTGAGCCAGGGTCTTGCTATGTAGCCCTGGCTGGACCGGTACTTGGTATATAGGACAGGCTGGCCTCAGACTCAGGTTGTGTGGCAATCCTCCTGCCTCTGCCTCATATTCCTCTCTCTCTCTCTCTCTCTCTCTCTCTCTCTCTCTCTCTCTCTCTCTCTCGCCCAGGCTGACCTGGAACCCATTCTGTAGCCCAGGCTAGCCTTGAGCTCATGGAGATACTCTTACCTCAATTTCCTGAGTGCTGGGGTAATAGGCATGAGCCAGGCTCATGATCATTCATATCTGTCTTGAGGCAGATATGCTCATCTACCTGTGAATGACTGATGGCTGCACACTGGGCTCTGGTCCCAGTAGACCACGCCTTGACTACGGGGCCTGGCCCTACTCACTGCCCCTCCTTTGCCTTGGCTCCTCAGAATCTTGCCCAAGATCTAGGTTTTGGGTCTGGAGTGTTGGATTATAAACCCCTGTTAGGTGTGGCTGGATTCCTCCTCACTAAAACACCAAGTGAGACCTAAAAAAGGTGGGCGAGAGTTTCTGAACGTGTGGAGAGGCTGAGAGGGAGAAAAGGGGGAGTGACTTAATGTTATAGGTAACTATAATGCTTTGATTCAGGTATGTCCCATAAATTTAGGTAAATGCTTGGTTCCCAGCAAATGGCAGTTTTGGAATCAGATCCTTGTTGGAGGTGTGTTGTTGGGGCAGGCCTATGGGTATTCTAGCCAGCTTCCCCTTGACTGTCTTTGGTGCTCTCTCCTGCTGCTGGCCAGGAGGTGATGCTCATGCCATCCTTTTTCCTGCCACCATGGGGCTTCCCATCGAGTCTGAAGCTAAAATAAACCTATTCCTTCCACCAGCTGATTTTGGTTGGGTTCTTTTTTTTATGCAGCAAGAAGAAGCTGACTGTAATAGATAAATTGATACTGAGGAGTGGGATTTGTTCTTGCTAGAGCCTGATTCTGTGGCTTTTGGCCTTTTGGAACTGATTTGTAGGAGCAATGTGGAAGGATTTGAAATCTCTACTCAAGAGAAAGTGCTTTTTTCTTTCTTTTATTTAAAAATATGTCTTAAAAATATTTTATTTAGGGCTAGAGAGATGGCTCAGAGGTTAAAGCACTTGTCTCCGGTGCCAAAGACCCCTGGTTCAATTCCCCAGAACCCACATAAGCCAGACCCACAAGGTGATGGCCCAGGTGCTCTCTCTCTCTCTCTCTTTCTCTCTCTCTCTCTCTTTCTCTCTCATCTTGAAAATGAATAAATAAAATATTTTAAAAATATTTTATTAATTTGCAAGCAGAGAGAAAAAGGGAGAGAGAGAGAGAGAGAGAGAGAGAGAGAGAGAGAGAGAGAGAGAGAGAGAGAGAGAGAGAGAATGGTCACACCAGGGCTTCTAGCCACTGCAAATGAACCCCAAGTGCATGTGCCAATTTGTGTAATTGGCTTTACATGGGGAATTGAACCCAGGTCATTAGGTTTTGCAGGCAAGCACTTTAACCACTAAACCATCTCTCCAGCCCTAAAAATGTTTTCATTTATTTGCCAGCAGAGAGAGAGAGAGAGAGAGAGAGAGAGAGAGAGAGAGAGAGAGAGAGAGAGACAGAGACAGAGAGACAGAGAGAGAATGGGCACACCAAGGCCTCTAAGTGCTGCAAACTAAGTCTAGATGCTTGCATCACTTTGTGCATCTGGCTTTACGTGGGTACTTGGGAATTGAACTTGGGTCATTAGGCTTTGCAGGCAAGCGCCTTAACTGCTGAGCCATCGCTCCAGTTCAGAAAGTGCTTTTTCAAAGCAGAGATGTAACTCAGTTCTGGCTCACAGGAAACAGACCAGAATAGCCAGGGTCCTATTTGTCCCCAACTACCTTTGCTCCATTTGAAGCATCATCAAGGCAAAGGTGGAGATGAGAGCTGCCGGAAGACAGTCAGAAAAAGAAACACTGTCTCGATTTAAGCATGGGAAAAATATGGTACAATGAGGTTATGACAACCCTAGACAAAATTCCAGAAATTCCTTTTCTAAGCAGGGATTATTGGGAGCCAAGATGGATTTACTTAGGTCAAGGCATGACCAACTGCCAGGTTTCTCTCATAGGAAGGATATTAGAGCATGTTGTGGGGAAAGGGCCATAGGCCCAGAATTTAAAAGCAGGCCTGTGGTGTTATAAGAACTGCATTCAGGAAGGGGGCAGGAGTTTGCTAGCCAGGGTCTGACTCTACCCCATCCCAGCTCCATAGACTTCAAAATTGTAGGCTTTCTTTTATAGCAGAGCAGATACGAATGCTGCCAAATGTGCCTCCTGCTCAGCCCAGGGACACTGAGACATCCTGTGACCCTGTGACAGTGGATCTGACCGCATACATCTGAGAGGGGGTGCTAGTCTACTGAAGCGTGTATGATTTAGGAAGGGCTCCAGGGAAGAGAACATCAAGAGTCTCTTAGAAGAGCCGGGCGTGGTGGCGCACGCCTTTAATCCCAGCACTCGGGAGGCAGAGGTAGGAGGATTGCATGAGTTCAAGGCCACCCTGAGACTCCATAGTGAATTCCAGGTCAGCCTGGGCTAGAGCGAGACCCTACCTCAAAAACCAGAAAACCTTTTTTAAATTAAAAATTTAAATGTTTATTGCAATGCATACAAAAGTAGAATAAGCAAAAAAAAACATACAAAAATATAGGCAAAAATAAGTAAAAAAAAATTACTTGAGCATAGTATCAGGAACAACTTAAATGCCACATCTCCACAGAAAAGTTGTCTAGATATATTAGAAGACCCGTTCCTCCAAGATGACACTTGAAGGAAAAGTCTGGAAGGTGTCCATATTGAACCAAAGGACTGTTACCTCTGGCAGAGCCTTCAGAGGACAAAGCCACTGCAGACTGAGGACCAGGGGAAGGTGGTGTCATAGCCAGATGGGCCTCAAATGTCAGGGAAGACACTGATATTTGCAGTTCCTGAAGGTGTGTTATCTCCACTTCCCAGTGTCGAGGGAAAGGTCCAGATACCAGCTATCTTGTCTGCACATTAGTGCCTAGCTTTCCAAGTGGCTCCCAGCCAGCCACCTGGCTCAGTTCCAGCGGTGTCACTAGAAAAGGCTCCAAGCGGGCACACTGATCACTAGGAAAGTACCCAGTCTCTTCATTCACCACAGTCCTGGTGTCATCACAGCATATTCCTGTGACCCTGCTGGTATGTGACCTAGGTGTCCCTGAGCTGTGCCTCTAACCTGTGACAGGGAAACCCTGTTGGATACCACCCAGACCCCAGAGTGGTTCTGCACTGCTCTGGACCTAACTGTGTGGCACAGCTGTTTCTATCGGAGTCACAGAGTAGAGAGGTTCAAGGTTCAGGCTGCTCCCCACTTCCGGTTCAGCTCTACCATTTACTAGTTGGGTAGCCTTGGACAAGATAATTTACCTATGTGTTTCATCATGGAAAAGAATGAGTAATAATAGCAAGCCTCATTGATAAGGTTTTAGCATTCATTGGCTTTGGGGTTTGGAACTGTGACCTACAGAAAGAAATACTTTTTACAGCAAGACCTAGTATACACATTTCTGCACATATATTCATATACCTATGTGCATATTTAACTGGACAAGAAAATTTCCCAAACAATTCCTAATATGAGTGCTAAATTAGACCTGTTTTCTTCTATGCCATTTATTTAATTATTGATTGATTGATTGATTTACTTATTGAGGTAGGATCTTGCTCTAGCCCAGGCTAACCTGAATTCACTATGTAGTCTCAGAGTGACCTTGAATTTACAGTGATCCTCCTACTTTGGCCTCCGGAGTGTGGGATTAAAGGCCTGTGCCACCATGCCCAGCTATGCCATTCTTCAATTAAGCAAAATGTCGATTGAAAGCCAGGCATGGTGGCGCACCCCTTTAATCCCAGCACTTGGGAGGCAGAGGTAGGAGGATCGCCATGAGTTCGAGGCCAGCCTGAGACTACATAGTGAATTCCAGGTCAGCCTGGACTAAAGCGAGACCCTACCTTGAAAAATGAAAAGAAAAAAAAAAAGTTGATTAAAAGCCATGAAACTGATTTTATTGACATCTTGACAGAGGCCATTGCCCACAATTTGGAAACTGCTGGGATCAGGTCTAGCCTGAGTAACATACTTAGTTTTGTAATGGAAGATTAGGATATTGCTAAAAACCCTACTGAAGGAACATTACTCAAATTTGGACAGAAACAGCAACTGTTTGAGGTTTATGAACACAAGCTTAGGACGAGATGAGAGAGGTCTGAGAATGCTTGCTTTCACTCCTTTGTCTATGTCTATGGGGTTCATCTGTACTTCCAGAAACCATTGTAAACCCAATGCAACTTGTGGCTTCACTTGCTTTTAGCTGGCCCTGCCATTTGGCCTGTGAATATGGCAAGCTTTGATCAAGAAAGGAAGGCAGGGGAGGAGGTGAGAACAGAGGCTAATCTACATTTCTCCAGAACCCATTTTAAGCTTTGAGCTCTCTTGTGTTCTACCTGACTTGTTAATTTACATGTGTGATGTCACATACACATCTCTGTACCCTATCAAATCCCTTTGTAACCGGGGCTTGGGCCAATGCTTCACCTATGCTTGGCCCACCAGCATAAATACCTAAATTCATAATAATAATAATAAATGAAATTCCATTCTCCTCTTGCTATTACGGCTTTGTCTGTCACAGGGAATTTCTTCAACAGTTTGAAATGCAGCAAATTTCAGAAGCCAGTCATATATATTTATCAAGAATGCTTTCCAGCCTGCATGGTGGCATACATGGTGGCATGCATGATTCAGTATTTGGGAAGCTGAGGCGGGAGGGCTGTTCTTCAAGCCACACTGACCTTCATAGTGTGTTCCAGGCTGGACCTGAGCTACACTGTGAGAACCCTGTCTCAAAAAACAAACAGGGCTGGAGAGATGGCTCAGCGGTTAAGGCACTTGCCTCCAGTGCCTAAGGCCCCAGGTTCAATTCCCCAGGACCCACATAAGCCAGACCCACAAGGTGGTGGCCCTGGTGTTCTCTCTCTCTCTCTCTCTCTCTCTCTCTCTCGCTCGCTTGCTCGCTGTCAAACAAATAAATAAAATATCAACAACAATAATACGCTCAAAGAGAACGATGATTTTTAAGCAAGAAGTTATCCAGAGAAGGACCAGTGGCTGGCTTCCTTTCAACTGTTCCTTCTCTTCCTCCCTCCCCCTCCCCACTCTCTTCCTCCTAATCCATTGTTCCTTCACTTCATCATTTATCTGTTTTTCATAGATTTAAGCTCTGTTTCACCTGGAAGAGAGATTCTTACATGTTCTATAAATCATGGAAGAGAGGAAGCAGCTCTCTCTCTCTCTCTCTCTCTCTCTGTCTCTCTCTCTCTCTCTCTCTCTCTCTCTGCAGTCCTCTGAACAGAAATGGGACTTCTGGGTAGAAGTGACAGGAGGTAGTTGGCAGTGTGTTCCAGCTGTGTGTCACTGGGCAATGGGTCTGGTACTTTGCAGCCTCTGTCCTGAAGGTGTGATCAGAAAGGAGGCCTCAGGAGCTCTTGGGTATTTATGACGCTAGTCTTTCACCCGGGCTCCATCGGGCTCCATCGAGCGTGGGACTGGGACCTTTGAGCTATGTATGACCTGGCCTCCTAAAGGAGTGGAGAGGAGACCCTGAAGTTTGGGTTACAGCCAAAGCAACTCTAAGAGTTTTATACAATAGGATTCTCCATGTGGCTTATTTTGGAAGTTCCCCCGGCCTCTTAAAAAAAGCACAAAGAACATATTCCATTGCTAATGAAAAACAATTTTTAATCCCTAAACTAAGAGCTCATTAAACTCCTGTGAAACTCAGAAGCAATCATTTCTAGGACCCTGGGATGCATTTTTTTTACCCACTGTAAAAACAAGTCCATTAGAATTACAGCCTAAGCCTTTGTTTCACACACTTAAATGTAGACATAATTGAGAGTAAGAGTTAAAGAATGACAAGTGTTATTTTGTACAGGTGGTTTTAGGCCTTTGTCCCAATCAGAGAGCAGAGCCCTGGGGCTCTGTCTTCAGGAGTACAGATCTGAAGTCCCCTGACAGCTGGTTTTTCAGGCTTCCAATGATTGAGTGTGGTTTATTGAGGGGGTTCCGCTGGGAGAGAGCTAGACAAGGAATGTGTTAGGGTGAGTGGGTGGGTCCTGGGAAGAGCCCCTGCGGATTCCTTGGGGAGGAGGATCCCAGCCACACATCTTCTTTTGAACCTCCCGCTGATCCTCACAAATCACAGTGCTATCAGTTGTGTGTTGGGGGGGGCTGGGGTTTAGAGGGGACCCCTGTGGTTTGATGTCTTCCTGGTTACTCAACCATTAAGCTGCTCAGAAGTAACCTGGGAATCCTGATAAAATGCAGTGTGGCTCAAGAGGCCTAGGTGGGTCCTGAGATTCTTCTTTTATCTTTCTTTTAAAAAATATTTTTATTTATTTATTTGCAGAGAGAGAGATAGAAGAGAGACAGACAGAGAGAATCCTCCAGCCACTGAACAAACTCCAGATACATGCATGCCACTTTGTATATCTGGCTTTATGTGGGTACTGGAACCCAGGTCCTTAGGTTTTGCAGGCAAGTGTCTTAACCACTGAGCCATCTCTCCAGCCCAAGATTTTACTTTTTTATGAAGAGCCCAAGGACTCTGATGCTTCCAGTGCTTAGAACACTGTGAGGAGCAAGGGACCAAGAGAGACTTGCAGATTCTTACATTCCTAGAACCAGGAGGACCCTCCCAATAGTAACAGAGCTGGAATTTCTCAGCAGCATGGCGTGAAGAGATGCACCATCAGGCTTTATTTGACTTGGAAGAATTTGCAGACTAAACTCAGACCAGCTGTCCGGGTCAACTAAGGCACACCTGGATGGGAACTGAAGGGTTGTTTGGACTCCCCTCGCTTCTGAGGTTGGATGTACCAGGTGGAGTCCTCAGTTCTCCCTTCCTAAGGCGAGACTTTCCTAGGACATGTGGCCTTTAGGATTTTTTTGTGAGTTGTGAGAGGCCTCTTCTCCTGGCCTAAATCCCTTTAACTAGCTGTTTATCTTGATTTCTTTGGGTGGAATTTTATCTGCTCCTTATCTTGGTTTTGCCTTGGGGGGGGCACTAAATCCCCCTTTCAGCCTTTCTCTCCAGGCCCACACCAGCCAGAGGGTAAGAGATAATCAAAGGAATTGTGACCAAGTCAAAGTCCCCTCTGGAAGCCGAGGGTGAGGGATGTAAGCTTGTTGACCTGGTCATCGCCATTTCCTTAATGCTCTACCTGGGACTATGAATTATTTTATGAAGAACAGAATCCAAACAACTTTTCTCAGCTTCGTCTTCTCAGAAGCTAGTGACAGCCAACTTCAGAAAACTATTTATGTCTTTATTTATTTATTAGCTTATTTATTTTTTACCATGCCGAAGATCCAGCCCACGGTCTGCTAGGGTTTTATCCAAGAGCTACAAAGAAACAATTCCTCCAGCGGACCTTCCATTCCACAGGACATTTAAAAACAATTACAGATGGAACAGCGTGCTAATAGTCCTTCCTAGAAAGTAGCACTTGACACTCTCCCAAGGGGTCTGACACTAATTAAGCATCTATTAACATTAATTAAGCACCTAGGGGCAGAGATTCATTTAACCCTCCCAACAGCCCCTTTGAAGAGTTGCCGCTACCTCTACGCTATTCATTTACAAATATTTCAGTGAATGACCCTATCTGGCTTAAGCAAAAGCTAATAAAACAAAAAATGCGCTTGGAAGGTGGGAAAAGGAAGGTAAAGCTTGTGGGAAAGCTAGACCTCTGAATCCTTTGATTTATGGAGGATGCCCCAAAGAATTACTTCACCCCGTCTCAATGTCTATGCGTGGGACCAATTGACAGCCGGTGGAGAGAAGTGCTGAGGTGGTGGTGGTGAGGGAGGCCTTGGAAACCTGGAGGAGAAATCTCTCTCTTGGACTGACATCAGGAAAGAGGGGAAAATGGCCCGAGTCAATCCCTGGATGGGCTGGCTGAGGACTGTTTCTGCAGTACTGGGGTTCAGAGTAGGTCCTTGGATTTCTTCATAAGCATGGGGGCTAGGAGACTTCCCTGTGATCAAACGTGCACTGGCTTCTGGCCAGAGCCTCCCAGGCTCGAAGCCTCAGTTTCCCATTCTAGAAAGTGGATCATCAGGATGGGATCTATTCAAATCTGAAATTACTCTGATCTGAGTTTGAGAATGAAACGACTTTCTATCCTTGGAGATGGCCTGCTTGCCTTCTGGGATGAGAGGTGAGGAACACACCTAGACACTCACACTCCAGGGTCATCCTGTGCCTGGGACAGGGATACAGCAGTGAGTGACAGACACAGCTCTTCATCTCAGGCTGGCTTTGTCAGAACATCAGGGAGGACAAACACTGCACAAGTCCATCAACAATACCATCAACACTTCACTGAGATTAGAACAGACCAAAATGATGAAAAGAAGGCCACTCATGAAGGACACAAACAAAGAAGAGAGGTCCAGCACGTGCAAGGCCACAGGCAGATAAGACTGCCATGCATGAGGGACAGTAGAAGCCTGAGCAGGTGAGAGACAGATGGGTGATGACATCTCTCACATCCTGGCCTCTGTATGGAGACCTGTCAGGAGGCAAAAGCAGCCTAGGTGACCCTCTCTTTCTGCTCCTTGTGGAGGAAGGACAGAGACACCCCAGCAACGGAAGCACTGGATGCAGCCAGGTAGGATTGCTGCTGTTCAGCCAGAGTTTTGAGGCTCCTCATTCATTGTTAGGACAAACTCTGCTCTCCTCCCGCTCTCACTGGTGGGAGGACATTGGGGTCTCGCCCAAGAAAGGAAGCCCTGCTTCCTGGTTTATGTTGAGATGGGAAAGGCTTGCCCAAGAACAATGGCATTTTTGCAAAACACCACTTTGTTCTGGTGAGACCAGAAGGGGGTTTCCTTGGGGACCTAGCCTGGTCCCCACTGCCCCTGACTTGCCAAACACAACAGCCACATGGCGTTCTCTCCGACCAACCTTTCATCTGAGCTACTCACACACAGCCCTGGCCGGCTTAACCCTTTGCATTCCACTGCGCCTGGACAGCACTTTCTGAGAACTCATGCAGATAGATCTTCCTGGAAATCCCAGGACCTGCTGACTGGGGTCAAGGGCTGATGGAGTGGGAACCAATCACACTCAACACTGTTTTCCCATTCAAAAGAACCTTCTGGAAAGAAAAAAACAGGCTCAGAACTGTCAAGAGAACACCTCAGCTCTAAAAATCTGCAAAGCCTCAGAAAGCTAGCCTTCTGTTCTAGGTGGGGAACAGGTGGAGGAAAGAAAGTGATTTTTTCCAAGAACACACAGAAGTTGGAGTGGAGCCCAGGATAGGATCCAACGGCTCTGATTCTCCAGTTGGTGATCTTTTCATGGACTGTTCTGCTATAGAGGATTTGGGGAGCAGAGGCAAATCCATATGGAGGGGACGATCAACCCACGGGGTCCCAGAACCTCTGGAGGGCAGCAGAAAGAAGGGTGTGGTGTGGAGTGCTGGGAACTAGGCTTCTTGAGGTCATAAGCAGCAGGGGGTGATTTTGTAATCACTCCTGTGTTTTCCAACCATGCATGGCTGTGCTTCTGTGAATCACTAACTGGAACCAGTTTAGTGAAACAATCCTGTCTGATCAGAGGGGGATATCAATGGAAAGTAAGAGAGCATATAATTGTACAGCCAGAACAACACAAAGAACTCCAACTACTATTTTCACATGCTTTCTTGCAGAGAAATAGGCACAGGTAAATCACTAGCAATATATATATATGTATATATATATAATCTCATTGTAATGAAGAGGTATGGCTGGAGCTCATGGCAGTGGGGGTGTTGTGGTAAGCATGGAAGCAATGAAAGCGGGGGTACTGGGACAGCAACAATATTAATTATGATAGTGGTAATGGTGAGGGTCAGCATAATGATATTGGTGTTCATGACAGTGTTAAAAGCAATAGTGGGGGGTGGAGAGATGGCTCAGAGGTTAAAGGTGCTTGCTTGCAAAGCCTGACAGCCCAGGTTCCATTCCCTAGCACCCATGTAAAGCCAGATGCACAAAGTGATGCATGCATCCGGAGTTTGCCTGCTATGTGGCAAGAGGCCCTGGTACGCCCATTCTATCTTTCTCTCCTTGCAAATAAATACATAATTTTTAAAAAGCCACACACCTTTAATACCAACACTCAGAAGGCAGAGGTAGAAGGATTGCCATGAGTTCAAGGCCACCCTGTGAATTCCAGATCAGTCTGGGCTAGAGCAAGACCCTACCACAAAAATCTTTAAAAAAAAAAAAAAGCAATGGTGGGTTGGTGTTTAAACAATGGTCATACATTTTTAAAAAGTTATTTATTTTTTTGAAAGAGTGTATGAGTGTTCCAGGAACTCCAGCCACTGCAAATGAATTCCAGACACATGCACCACTTTGTGCATCTGACTGTGTACATGGGTACGGGGGAATTGCACCCAGGCCATTAGGCTTGGCAATCAAACGTCTTTAACCACTGAGCCATCTCTTTAGTCTAAAAAATTATTTTAATGCTTCATCTTTACAGTGATAATAGTAGTATTGGTGTCAGTGCTGGGGACTATGTTTTGATGGTGTTGATGATACCTACTTGTCATAGTTGTGACTCATGTGGTTTGGATGTGTCCCTTAAAAGTTCATGTGTTGCTGAGAAATCAAGCTGGAGCTGAGCTGGAAACCTCCTCCCTGCTAACCAGCTGACAGAAAGCTGGTAAAAGCTATGGCTGCATGCAGCCCTATGGGAGAGAGAAGTCATCAGCGGTGGTGAACAGCAGTGGACCTTGCAAGCCTTAAGATTAGCCAACCAGGCCAAATGTGCCAAATGGGGCAATAGTGGCATGTCTACTGTGGGGGAAACCAACTGCTCTCTAATTGGACTGGAGGCCTGCTCGATGGGAGGGACAGCATGCCTGGTACTGAAGACCTAGTCAAAAGCCTATGGTAGGGGTAGTCATGAGCTCTAGGGGAGTAACATTGGCTGTTGACTGGCTAAATGCATATATTATGCTCACCAAACTGCCTTACAAGCACTTAAAAAAAATATACCTACGTGCAATGCTGGAAGGCACTACATAAGCTGCCAGGGGAAATTGGTCAATGATATTTGGAGAAAGCAGAGACCACAGATATAAAATGCAGACTGCTGCCACAAGAAGGCTGAACACACTTCCTTCTGGGAGAGATCAGAGAGCCAAGAAGTGATCAGCAATAGAGGCGCCAAAACCTGGGAGGGGGGGTAGTCAACAGCTGTCAACTTGGCCAAGAAATGCTCTCAGTGACAAGGAACCCTTAACTAGAATTGGGACTCAAGGCAAAATCCTATGGGAACCAAAAACTTGGGCTCCAAGGAGAAATTCCCATTACCAGAGAACTACAGAAAGGCTAATCCCAATAGAATATTGTCAAATTAGAAATGTGTATCTCATTTAACCTATATTGATCTCACTCTCCTATGGAGATTCTGTTTGTATTTTGCAGAAGGCAGTGAAAGAGCTGGGGTCATTCCAACTCACCAACAAGCCACATCAAGAGATGAACCACCCCAGGCCTATCGTGTAGGCCCCAAATAAAACTCTTGAGAGAGTGATGGGATAAGCAAGAGACCTATAACCACAGCAAATCACTGATTTCCAACATAACCTAAAGCAGAAGTACAGAGACCCTTAAGATCTCAACAATAAAGCAGACTTAAAACTCACCCACCATGACTCAGGGAACTGAGCAGAAGAGGGGGTGAAAAGACTGGAAGAGCCATGGTGGAGGAGAATATCCAGAGATATCGCCCCCCACCCCAGCAACAATGCACAAAGTGTGTGTGTGGGGAACCTGGCTGCCTCCTATGCTATCCATAACCCTCTACTCCATAGATTGATCCAGTATGCCCACTGAGGAGGATACCCAGTGGATTGGGGTCAGGGAGGAGGGAAATGTGGATACCAGCACAATATTTGCTCATACAATGTATCTAATTTTGGA
Organism: Zapus hudsonius; assembly: GCA_004024765.1. NCBI lineage: Eukaryota > Metazoa > Chordata > Mammalia > Rodentia > Dipodidae > Zapus > Zapus hudsonius. The sequence goes on from PVHP010015198.1 coordinate 16,418, forward strand.
TAATAAAGATATCAATAATAAAAAAAATAAGCATACCGAAAGAATAATGCTACTCTCACTCTTGTCGAGAGAAGCTTCTCTTTTTCAGATGGCGGTGACCACTGGGATAACGAAAAAGACACCACTGTGCTGAGAAGTGACAGTGGAGTGTTCAGCACTGGGACATCTCTATCACACTTCCAGAGGCTCAGGGTCTATTGTGGAAGAGGTGGAGGAAAGACTGTAAGAGCCAAAGGAAGGGTAGGACTGCTTACAATGCAAACTTCCAGACACAAAATGGCCTTGATATTCATGACTTCACAGTGTCTTATAATACTACACATTATGGGAGGAAAAGATGATACAGAAACAAAACAGAGACTGAGAGGGGGAAGAGATCTGAGGGAGGGGGGAGGAATCATGATGGTTTATGTTTTATAATTATGGAACCTATCAATAAAAAGTTAAAAAAGTTCATGTGTTATAAATTCAGTCCTCAAAATCATATGTTAATGAAATTCAGAGGGGGGCCCTTTGGGATTAAATTAGGATTATATGAGTTCATGATAGGAAGTGGTTTAGTGGTTTAATCAGAAGAGGGAGAAATCTAGGCATACCTGTAATCCCAGCACTTTGGATGTGTGAGGTAGAGAATGAGGTGCACATGTGCTCTGAGATTAGCATATGAAAGAAACCAGTTGGCAGAAAGGTAGATTGGAACCCTCCCCTACCAAGGCCACCATGTAACAGAAGAACACAGGAAGCCGGTGTCTGCAAATGACCTGTAAAAGGTCACAAACCTCTGGGCACAGCACCACTGAGCTTCTAACCTTCCTCCCAGTTCTGGCCCATCTCCCCTCCTTAGATATGTACTACTTCTTAATGACTATATCTGCTCTTACTGATATCTGTGTGTCCCTACTCAATTTGTTTTTTTGGGACACACAAGCCAGAAATACTGGCAGGTACCTACCAGACCCAATATTTACCAATAATATATGGAGGCAGGAGGATCAAGAGTTCAAGGTCAGTTTGATCTCTGTTGGGAAACCTTTTCTTAGAAAGGAAGAAAGAAAGAAAGAAAGAAAGAGATCCAGTGTGCCCACCGAAGAGGATACCCAGTGGATTGGGGGTAGGGGGAGGGAAATGGGAATATAGCATAATATTTACTTAATCAATATATCTAATTTTGGGCAATAAAGATAAAATAAAAAACTTTAATAAAAAGAGCCGGGCGTGGTGGCACATGCCTTTAATCCCAGCACTCTGGAGGCAGAGGTAGGAGGATCACTATGAGTTCGAGGCCACCCTGAGACTACATAGTGAATTCCAGGTCAGCCCTACCTCGAAAAACCAAAATAAATAAATAAATAAATAATAAAAAGAAAGAAAGGGAAGGAAAGAAGGAAGAAAGGGAAAGGAAAGGAAGCAAGAAGGGTCTCATTAGACACCCAGCAGATATTAGTGCCATGTTTTTGAACTACCCAGCCTCCAAAATGTAATCCAAGCCTGGCGTGGTGGCGCACGCCTTTAATCCCAGCACTCAGGAGGCAGAGGTAGGAGGATCACCGTGAGTTCAAGGCCACCCTGAGACTACAGAGTGAATTCCAGGTCAGCCTGGGTTAGAGGGAGACCCTACCTCGAAAAACCAAAACCAAACCAAACAAAAAAGACCAGAGCAAAATGTAATCCAATTAACTTGTATTCTGTATAAATCACGGTGCCTTATGTGTTTTATTATAGTGGCAGAGAATGAACCAAGTGGCATGGATGCAAGTGGAGAGAGATCAGTGGTGGGGTTTCCACGACAGCCGTGATGACACAGAGAGGCTGGTGGCTGTGACCAAGAGCTGACACAGGCTCATCTCTTGTAGTGAGCAGAATGTGGCAGACAGAGATGGCTCCCCCTCCACCCCCAGCCCTGCTTCCCACTTGATCAGCATTCCTTCTCTGGCCAGGAGCGGATGTCTGTTTTCTGAGGGTCAATGGGGACTGTGATGAGAGACAGGCCTGGGCCTGGGAATGTGGACCGATTGGACAGCGCCTGGATGATGGCACTTCAAGAGGGCTGTCAGGGGCAGGTTAGCAGCACAGAGGCACGGGAGGCATGTTAATGGCGGGGCTGCCAGCAGGGTGCAGAGTGGCTGCTGGTGGCTGGTGATGTGCGAGGGCTCACGTAGCTGGCAGAGCCAGGCCTGTATTTCCTGCTGACTCAGTAGAGCAGGCTGGGACCAATTCTCCTAGACTAATGTGCCTTCTGCCTGGGATTAGCTCACAGGGCTCTGGCTGGGAAAGGGGGGAGGGAGGCAGCCTCTCCCATTTCTCCAGGCTTAGGGGCTCATGGGAGGCCCTGGATAGACCATGGAAGCCAGCAGGACCTCTGCATATTCTGTGGGTCCTCAGCCTTATGCTCAGTGGACTCCCCCCATTTGGCTAGCAGGGAATGGGAGCTGCTCTACCCCACATGGCTGGTTTTCCTGGCATTCACGTTCCAGCTCTGCTTTGCAAAGGGTTGCATAGCCCTGGGGTGAAGCAAGTAAACTCTGGTCAGACCACAGAACTTCAATGTCCGGATCTCCCATGCCTCACCTGTGCAATTCTGCATCTTGGGTCATTTGTGAGGGGGACAGTGGATGTGCTGCTCTCGGGCTACTTGGAGGAGGGAAGAGTTAAGGCATACAAGGCGACTGAAGGGGACTGACAAGGGAATAGACATTCAGAGACTTGGTGGTTATTGTTCCAAGAAGGAATGGTTCTTAACTTCTTACACCCCAGTTTTCTCATCAGCAAAATGGAGACAATTATTTTTTATAAGTTTATTTATATTAAAAATGTTATTTATTTATAAGGGAGAGAGAGAGAGAGAGAGAGAGAGAGAGAGAGAGAGAGAGAGAGCGAGCGAGCACCAGGGGCATATGTGGGTCCTGGGGAATTGAACTGGGTCCTTAGGCACTGGAGGCAAGTGCCTTAACCGCTGAGCCATCTCTCCAGCACCCCCCTCCTTTCCCTTTTTAACAAATCCTCATTTATTTGCAAGGAGAGAGAGAGAAAACACACTAGAGCTTCTTGCCAGTGCAAATAAACTCCAGACACATGTGCCTCTTTGTGCATCTGGCTTTACGTGGGTCCTGGGGAATTGAACCCAGGCAGTTAGACTTTGCAAGCAAGTGCCTTATCCACTGATCCATCTCTCCAGACCCTTTCTTTTGTTTTGGAAATACTCACTTTTTAGCCTAGGCCAACTTCAAATTTGGAATCCTTCACCATACCTAGTCCTAATTTCTTCATTCTTTTTTTTTTTTGGTTTTTCGAGGTAGGGTCTCGCTCTAGCCCAGGCTGACCTGGAATTCACTCTGTAGTCTCAGGGTGGCCTTGAACTCATGGCGATCTTCCTACCTCTGCCTCCCGAGTGCTGGGATTAAAGGCGTGCACCACCACGCCCGGCGTCTTCATTCTTTTTTCTCCTCTTTTCCCTCCTTTGTTCATTTGCTCATTCATTCCTCTACAGGACATGGACATCATGGAGTCTGCCCCCCGCCCCAAACCTGGGGTAGCTCCTAAGACCCCAGGCTCCTCTAGAGTGTGCTTCAGGCTCCAATCCAGGCTCCATTGAAGGACTCTGCATGTGAGCAGTTTGACAGGGTGGCACCTCCCCTAAATGTTTGGTGTCTCACCATAGCATTAAGGAAATCCATCAGCCAAGAGAAAAGTAAGAGAATGACTGCGTGAGAACTTGGCATCCTCAGCGGTACACGAGATCAGAGTGACCCATGTCTCTAGACCGGATTGCTCTTGTTTAGCTTTCACAGCACATTCATGCTGACACTGATCATTTTCCTCTTCTTCCCAGATGCTCATTCCCTACTCTTTTGCTCACTCCAATATGCTATTAAATATATCCTTGAAATGTAGCTGAGTGTTGTGGTCCATGCTTATAGTCCCAACACTCAGAAGGTAAAAGGCAGGAAGATCAGGAGTTCAAGGTCATCTCCACCTACATTCAGAAAAAATATTTATTTGAGAGAGGAGAGAGAGAACAAGCATGCCAAGGCCTCCAATCAGTGCAAATTAACTCCAGATACATGAGCCACTTTATACGTCTGGTTTCACTTGAGCGCTGGGGAATTTGAACCCAAGCCATCAGGCTTTGTAAGCAAGCGCCTTAAATCACTGAGCCATCTCCCCAGCCCCATGTCTGCATTTGAGTTAGAGGCTAGTTTCCCTCAATATTATGATTTCGAGATCCACCCTGTTGCTGAACGTGGATGGATCTCTTCCTTATTGCTACTGCACAGTGTATTGTCATAAGCATCCAATATGCTTCAAACATACCTTCATTTCCCCAAGTGACATGTCACCACAGCCTGATAGAATTACCAAGAGCATCACCCAGAGAGCCCTTAATCCTGAGCAGGCCCAAAGTTCCCATTCAATAAAGTCAGCTGCTGTGAGTTAGGATCAGCATTTACATTAGCAGCGAACACTCCATGGTGTGAGCACTCTTGTTCCTCCTTTACTGTGGTCAGCACAGTTCTCTCATTCACAGACAGACCCCCAATGCTCACGGGGCTCCATGTCCCAAGTTGGGTGCAGGAGTCCAGGGATGAACTTTACATAGCTTGTGCCCTGGGTGAGTTTATAGTTTAAGAAAATAGCTCAGAACAGGGTGTCAGTGATGGGTTCTCCTGGTGGGGTGCTGGGAAGGCTTCCCAAGGGCAGAGCTACCTCTCAAAAGATGAAGAGGAGCTCATCAGGTGGGTAACAGGGAGACACAAGTGGAGGGGACACTACCTGCACAGGGTCAGAAGCAGGTAGCAGTTTAGCATGCTTAGGAAGGTTAATGCATCTGCTGGGGCTGAGGTCAAAGGTCTGAAAAGGATGGAACAAGAGACAGACAGCAGCCAACATCTGTTACATTCTTTTCTTTTCTTTTTTTTCTTTTCTTTTCAAGTGATGGGAAAGAAATGATGCACCAGGGCCTCTGGCCACTGCAAATGCATGTGCCACCTTGTACATCTTTACGTGGGTACTGGGGAATCAAACCCAGGTCATTAGGCTTTGCAGGCAAGCGCCTTAACCACTGAGCAATCTAGCCAGCCCCTGTTGTATTCTTATTATGTCCCAACTACTACTTTCATGATTCAACACTGAGCTTCTTTTTAAAAAAGTATTTTATTTATTCATTTTCAAGCAGAGAGAGGAGAGAGAGAGAGAAAGAGAGAGAGAGAGAGAGAGAGAGAGAGAGAGAGAGAGAGAGAGAGAGAGAGAGAGAGAGAGAGAGAGAGAGAGAGGAGCGCACCAGGGCCACCACCTTGTGGGTCTAGGCTTATGTGAGTACTGGGGAATTGAACCCGGGGCCTTAGGCACTGGAGGCAAGTGCCTTAACCACAGAGCCATCTCTCCAGCCCAACATTGAACTTCTTTTAGGTCACACCACAATCTAAGGAGGGTGCTGTTATCATTCCCTTTCTATAGGCAAGGCAATGGAGGCCGTAGAGGTTAGTCACTTGTCCACATCCACACAGATTATCAGTGAGGTATCCAAGAAGCAAATAGGACAGCCTGAGTTCATGATGACAAGACTATGTCCTTCAAAAGATGAGGGAGGTTGGGGCTGGGGAGATGATTCAGTGCTTAAAGGCACTTGCTTGCAAAACCTGCTAGCCTGAGTTCGATTCTGCAGGACCCATGTAAAGGCAGATGCACAAAGTGGTGCATGTATCTGGAGATTGTTTGCAATGGCAAGAGGGCCTGATGAGTTCTCTCTCTCCCCTAAATCAATCAATCAATCAATCAATAAATGTACTTAAGAAAAGATGAGGAAGGCGAGGTTGTTGAGGGTGAGCTTGCAGAAGACTGATAATCTGTGTGGATGTGGACAAGCGACTAACCTCTATGGCCTCCATTGCCTTGCCTATAAATGCCAGTGGAGAGGCAAGAAAAAGACAACAGGATGCCTTGAATAAAACCCCGAGAGGCACTGCAAGTATGTGAGCCTGAGAAAGTACTAGAGGGCACATGGGGATGTGTGCATGGGCATGCTTGAATGCCTATATGTGTGCTGGGATATTGTGTCTGTGCCTTAGTGTATGGTGAGGGGGGACGATGAATCATTGGCTGTGTCGAGCTCTGAGCATGAGCTTTGTTGGGTATTCCTGCTCCCACCGGGGCCCCAGGGAAGCTGTCGGAGTCCATCAACCTGGCCTGCTGTGAGGGACCTGGTTTTGGCCCCAGAAGCTAGATGGGCACACATCAAAGGCAGCCCAATGAGGCAGAATAATTTAATGAGGCTGTAGAGGAGAGGAGAGGCTGCTGGGGCGTAAGAAGGAGTGCCAATTTGTGCCAAGGGCCTGCTCCCAGGCTCTGGCTCCCAGCATCTGGAGGCTGTATATACAAGGGAGAGGAGAAGGTTGGCTGTGTTGGGAGCCTGGCAGTGACTCTTTTGTGCCCCGTGCAATGAGAAGACTGCACTCAAACCCAGGGGTGCACTGCTCTTGCCTGGACACCAATTTAGTCACCAGGAGTTTGGTGAAACACCCAACATCACTCTTAGACCAATTAGCCTAATGTACTCACCTTAGAGAGGTGCAGCTGACTCCCAGTGTGTGATAAGGAATTCTCTAGAGTCACCCAACAAAACTGGGCCAGGAGGCTGGGCCAGGCTGAGGAGCCAGAGATTCTGAGTCCACATTCAGTGACCTTCCACATTTGAGGGCCACCACCAAACCCTATCAACATCAGCCAAAAGCAGACTCTTATGTGGTGGCCTCTCCTTCAGTGTCCTGGTGTCCTTCCCTCCCTCTGCAGAATGGAGACTCCTTCCTTGGGCACCTGAAGGGCCTCTCATGGCAGGTTGGGGTCAGAGGTTGAACTCTCCTGTTCCCCGTTAGACGGAAGTGTGTGTGTGTGTGTGTGTGTGTGTGTGTGTGTGTGCATGCGATGTTCTTTGATCAGAAAGGTAAACTTGGAGAACTCAGTCTAGTCAGTTTTCCATCCTAGTTGTGGGTAGAGAAAGGAGGATTTGGGAGCAGGGGATAGATGAGAGGCTGGGTGAGCACAGAGTGGTCCATTGCTAAGAAATACCCCTTTCAAGGCCAGGTAGAGCTCCATCCATTCAATGGTCACTGTGAGAGCCCTCTTCTGGGAGGTTCCTGTGACCAGTGTCCCCTCATGGCAGGAGCCTCCTGTGGGTCTCAGGCCCACCTCCAGGGTCAGGTGCAAACCCCTCAGCTACACAGGGAGTCTGGTTTCCTCCAGATTGATTAGTGGGTCAAGTTCTGGAATACAGAACCTGGGTTCTAATTCAAGGTCTTCTACCTGAATCCAGTTTTCCTCCCACTTTTTTTTTTTAAAGACAGAGTCTCATGTAGTCCAGGCTGACCTTGAACTCACTATGTAGCTGAGGATGACCTTGACTTTCCAGTCCTGATCCTCCTGCATGCTGGACTGCAGTCATGCCCCCCATCCCCATTTCATGTGGTGCTGGGAGTCAAACCCAGAGCTTTATGCATGCTAGGCCAATGAGCCACATGCCCAGCCCCAGACTGAAGGAACTTCTTGGCTATCACAGGACTGACAGTCTTGAACATGAAGGCTTTGGTCTGGGCAGGGAATCTCCTGTTAGACACAGACTCCCTGCTGACTCACAGCCTCCTTTGTCACTCATCTGCATTACTTACTGGCCCCTGAGCACTTGAATGGGAGACTCTGAGAGTCAGTCAGACTTGATTATTTTATGCACCTAGCCTCACACATGGCAGGCATCAGATACATGTTTGTTGAATGGGTGGGCTCCAGTTGGTCTCAACTCTGTGCCTTTAGAACCCCCCCCCCCAACCCTCTATACTTTGGCTCACACTTAAGCTTCTCGCTGAAACAATTCCCTTCACTCTACGTGGAAGTGAACTTGGTGAACTACTCACCGCTGAAGATCGAAGTCAAGTGGTCCAACTCGGCTGCCCATGCTCATGGAGATGATTGGCAGCTGTCAATCCACTCGCTGAATTTTGAGAGCAGTTCATATCTGAAATGCTCATATGTTTCTGTCACTGGTAAGAACTCACTTGGCCTAACTGACCCAACATGTCACTCAGAAGGCTGAGTTAGCGGGCTCTCCAAGTTGGGTTAACCCCATCAGCAGCCCTGGGTGCTTTGCTCTCAATTCTGGACCCCTGACCCTGTCTTCAGAGGGTGGGGGCAGAGGTCTCATGACTCAGGGTCTAGATCACTGACAAAGGAGACTCTCTAACAGGGCTTCCAGGCAGAAGACATAATAGTAACAAGACGAGACTGGCCTTAATGCCATTCTGACATGGCCACCTCTGGCACTGTGACTTGGCACTTTTTGGGGCTACCTGCCGGGGTTGGCTAAGATAATGTGGGGTGAGTTGCCTGGGCCTGTGGGGAACTGATGTCATCGGACTCTTTAGGACAGTTGATGGCAACACCAGTGTGTGCCCACACAGTGCTGCACTAGAGCTAGGGCACCCCCTCTTAAAGGCTCCAGGGCTAGCTTCTACCAGGGTCCGGCCTATTCTATGCAGTGTCCCCGATTAGCATCGGCTAACTCTTCTGTAATGGGAGGGGGTGCATGTGAGTGCGGGAGAGTGGGAACACTGTGCGTGCTGTGTGTGTGTAAGGATTGTGTGCAAGGGAGTGCACATAAGGGGCATCTGTGTGTGCTTATGCCTGTGTGTGTCGGCATATCCGTGTAAGTGGCCATATGTGTGAAGTGCGGCTGAGCGTAGGCCCGGGGTGTGGAGATGCTCACAGGTTTTATGTAGGAGTCCATGGTCAAGTGTCAGATGTACATCCATGAGATGACCAGGCAGGTACGCATTCTAGTGTTGGTTCTGTCATTTTGTAACTTGGAAACGTAAACACCTCATTTCCCCACTTTCTTTCCGTGACATGCTATGGTCAGGACGAGGAGATCCTTTCTGTCCCCTTTTGACCTTCATATTTAACCACTAGTTTGGGGGTTGAGCACACATGTATGGAAGTCGTGTATTTCCCTGTGCAGGTGTCTGTGGATGAGCAGCAGGGTGGTTCTGTGCAAAGGACATGACCTTTAATGCTGGTTCCATGCTTCACAGCTGTGTGGCCTCACATTAACCCCTTCCCCTCTCTGAGCCTCAGTTGCCTTTTCTGTCAGATGGGACAAGACAGTTTTGAAAAAACAGTATTGTTTGTGAACATCCCGGTGTGGAATCGGACTTAGATCTCTTTCTGTGGGGGCCTGTGTATGTGTGTGTGTGTGCGTGCACATACGCACGTACACATGTGCATGTGGACACTAATGCTTACAAGCTTGGCTTCCCAAAGTGGCTCAGAGAACAGGGTGACTGCTCTATATCACTCTTGCCTCGGGGGCCTCTGATTTCTGTCTGCTTGTTATCAAGGGAGACAACCAGACAGCCTCCCAGCTACCCGCCTGGCCCACGTGGTCCTGAGGACTCCCTGCTGCTCCAGACTAACCGTCACATGAGTGCAGTGGCCTGGAAAGGAGGATTGGTGTGGGCAGGAGACAGGCACCCAAATCCGATTAATTGCCCACCCCACCATCCGGGATATTAGAGACTGAAGAGATTCTTCTTAAGGGATCACCTGCCAGCATGGGACCCCATACCCATCCAGAATGAGGTCTCAGAGTGGGAGTAGGAACAGACAGGGCTCTGACCTCAGAGAGCTCCCAGCTGATGGAGAGATGCGAAGAGCTAGGCTGGACCTGCGGCTGACTCAGGGCAGAAAGAGCTCAAATCCTGGCCTGGAACAGGCATCTCAGGGAAGGTTCCAGAATGGGAGGATTTTGAAGGATTGGTAGAGACCGGGAGGGAAAGGAGAGGCAAGGACATTCTAGGCTGGAATGAGGTGTGTGCATGTGCTCTCTTGCACTAGTGAAGGAGGCTGGGGGAGGGGGCGGGGGTACTATCAAAACCTGCTCTTCAGTTTTTCTGTTGAGGAAACTGAAGGAAAAACAGAAAGGAACATGTCTGTTCAGAGTGAGGGCATGACTGTTTAGCTTGAATATGGGTCTGTCCCGCAGTTTGAAGAGGGTGTCACACTGAGCTGCTCCCATCCCTCCCTGAGCTGTTCAGAGGGGTACTGGAAAGCTAGACCAGGGTATTGACTCCCGGTGACCTCTGTCTTCAGGTAGGGACCAGGGCTGGATTCTACATCCTTGTCCTAGAACCCCAAACCATCCCACTGCTGGTGAGTACATTTGGATTTGAGCATCCAGGGCAGAACCTGACCCTGGACACCCAGAGAAGCTCCCAACCCTGGATCATATACACAGACTGGGCTCCAACACCCAAAAGATAGAGAACCCCAACAACTTAACAGATAAGAACCATAGACCAGACACATTTAGACAGGTGTCCACTGCATTGTATAGTGGATCCTTACAACTGGATCCAGAAACTCAGTAAGGACTCTAACATGCAGATGAGAAGACTCAACCCCCCAAATTCTCAACACTGAAAGAAGATCCCAGTTCCAATCCAGGCTTGAACCAATAACTAGCGTCTTAGCAGGATAAATGCCCAGGGCCTGTAATTCTGGGAGCTGACTCCCTCCTGGATGAGCTCATCCTGAGCGCACTCCCAAGTTCCAAGGCTTTTTATGGAGAAATCTGCTCTCATCCTTTAGGGTGCTCAGGTTGGGGAAGAGGGCATTAGGCCAGGCCAGCGCCCTTTGAGGATGTGTGTGTGTGTGTGTGTGTGTGTGTGTGTGTGTGTGTGTGTGTGTGTGTGTTTGGCATGGGAAAAGGAGCCGGCAGGGACAGCCAGGAGGAGCTGGGTTTTTAACTGCACCCTCAGTCTCCATGCTGGGTGCCCCCTAAAACAGCCCGCAGGGTGCTGGGTCAGGAAATCCGGCGCTGGCTCCAGGCCGGGCGGGGTGGGTGCTGGCACCGTGGCGGCCCGGGGAGCAACGTGACCACGGGGCCCCTCGGGGACAAGGCGGCCTCTGTCCTGGCGCAGCCGATCCCCTCGGGCTGCAAATCCCTTCCTGCTGACAGCTCTGCAGTGTGAGAACCGTGCTGGGGTCATTGGCGGGGAGCCGCCTCTAGGGGGCGTCTGCTGAGGGCTGGGTTTAGCATCCAGACAGGGAAACTGAGGCTAGAAAAGGCTGAATCAAGCAGCCCATGAAACCAGGTGGTTTCTTAGTTAAAGCCATGGTTCTAAATTAGGCCTCTTGATAAACTGTATTTCTTTAGACTGGTGGATGGTATTATTCTCCCTAGAAAGTTGGGCTCAAAGAGTTAAAGTAGGGAATGAAGCGTGGACTGCAGCCCATCCTTACCCACTCAGAGCAAATGGCGTGGGGGAGGTGGCTCAGTGGGAAAGAGAGTTTTCTGGACAAGCACAAGGACCGGAGTCGGATCCCCAGCACCTGCATACGCAGTGATCCAGGTGTGGCTGCTCCCGCTTGCAAACCAGGAGCCCCAGGCTCAGCGAGAGACCCTGTCTCAAGGAAGAAGGCAATGGATAGAGGATATCCATCCGAAGACCTCCTCTGGCCTCCACACACGTGCACTCACATGTCCATACACCACACATAACACATACTACATATCCAAACCAACACACCTTCCACCCCGAAATCAAAAAGACAAATATGACACCCCCAGGTGCTCACCCAAAAGCTAGTGGAAACCCCCCCCTTCACCCCCACTAGCATGGACTTAAGTCATAGAGACCCTCTGCTTAAGGTCTTGGCATTGGTTTCAGAATGATGAATCCAGACAGTCTCTTGAGTGACAACTCTAGGGCTGAAGACAAGGGGGTGAGGATGCAGGTGACAGGTGTCCTGGAGAGGGGGCTGGAAGGAAATGACTTTACAGGTAACTCTCTACTCCAAGCCAGAGAACTCCAGGGCTTGGAGAAAGAGCATGGTGGTTAGTGCTACTCCAAGATCCAGTCTGGCCTCTGGGGAACACAGCCTGGCCTCTCAGGTGACTGTGAATTCTGTGAAATGAAAACAATGGCCCCTTCCCAGAGCTGAGAGAATTTGGCTGGTTCCTGCGTGTCTAGCGCCTGTCTTTCCTGCCTCCCAGCTCTCCTGTGGCTCAGGACATTTTCCCATTCCTTGACTCGTGTTTGATGTAGCCTGGATGGTCTGCTAGAGATCATTGGACTTGGGGTGAGAACGTGCTTGCGTGTGGGTGCGTGTCCATCTGTGGTGGTCTGATTTGCCTGTGCCTCTGAGACGTAGCCTCAATGTCTTAGAGGTATGGGTGGACATGTATCTGTGTGTCATTTAGGTCTGGAAACCTTCACCTTATCGACATCTCTGTTATCTCTGCTGACCTGTGTGTTTGCTGCCCAACCCTTATCTGGAAGTCTTTGTGTGTATCTGGGTTTCTGCCCTCATCCCCCTCCTCCCCCCACCCTCACAGGGCCCAGAATGCCACCCTGCTGCCTGAATGTGCAGAGGAATGCGGAGGGCAAGGGGAGAGGGTAGCACATGTCCTGGGCTGCTGGCCTGCTGGCTGTGGAAAACTACTGAGGCCTCCCAGCGCTGAGCAGGCCCAGAGCCAGGCTCTGCAGCTTTTGCCCCTCTGGGCTCCTCCTACCCTTTTCTTTGTGGGCTGGGGACCTGCTGAGATGGGTCTTCCACCAGGCAGAGAACACAAGCCTTCCTCCCACCCCTCCCCAGATGGTTTGCCAGGCTTCTGCCCCTCCCTGGGCGTCAGCGTCCCTGGGGGGAAAGTGAGGGGGTGGGATTATTTTTCCTCTGAAGTCCTTCCCAGGCCTGACATTCTCTTCGTTCTGTGAATGTTCAAGGGATTCATAGAAAGGTCAGCTTTACCTCTGTTTCAGGGCCTTATGAAAAGAGCATCTTAAACTCTCCGAACAAGAAGGTTCCTCAGGAGAACCTGGTCTTACCTTCCCCATCTTCCTGAGGGGAGAACAGGCCCAGAGTGAGGGGACCAGATTCCTCACAACTTCCAGGAAGGAAGAATCAAGTTGTCAAATTGATTGTCTGTCTCACAGGCTTGTTCTCCCTTATCTTTGCTGTTTTTAGGACATGGGGTGGGGGTGGGCGAACAATTGAGATGACTTGAAGGATGTGAACCTTTTGACTGAATATGGAGTCAGTGATGTCAAGATGGAGAAGTGGGAGGGTGGGCACACCAGAGATAGGACTGGAAAGGAATGTTTGAGCTACACAGGAGAGTCCACCATGGCCAAGGGGAAGGGTGGGGACTTTTCTGCCCCAAGAGGCAAAATAGAGATGCAGCAGAGTAAAGACAGACTGTCCATTTGAGTCCCAAGGAAAGAGCGGGAACTGTACAACTATGTAACCTGAATGGGTTGACATAGGTCGCGTCAACCCCGCACCTCTTCTTTCCAAGTTTTGGCATGGAGGCAATGATATGCCTGTTTCACAAGGCTGTGGTGAGGAATAAATGAATAAGTGAAGGTCTAGGGAAAGCCCTCAGTGCCTGTGGTAAGCGCTCAATAAAAGTAATGCTCAAAGACTAGACATGGTGGCACATACCCGGAGGAATTCAAGGTCGTCCTGGGCTCCAGTCAGTGTGAGGCTAGTCTGGGTTACATGAGAACCTGTCTAAAAAAAAACAAAAGCTGGGCATGCTCACTCATGCCTTTAATCCTAACTCAGATAGGAGGATCACTGTGAGTAGGAGGCCAGCCTGGGCTACAGAGTGAGTTCCAGGTCAGCCTGGGCTAGAGTGAGGGCCTGCTTGAAAAACAAACAAAAAAACCCACTCCAAACAAACCACAACAAATACTAATCATAATCCTGATGTTGCAATGTTGTAATTTGTATTTTTAACCTGTCCAGAAAGAAGGAGCAAAGGCTGGAAGATCAGTGGCAAAGCCAGTCCGTGGAGATGATGGACGGACAGTCTGGAAGTCTGTGAAGCCATCTCTGGATGAATAAGGGGCTGGAGGAGTCCTGCACGGGCTTGGTGCTGCATGGCAGTGAGCAGAAGCCGCATTTGGAGTGGACGGTGGGGAAGGATTGGTGGGGGTGAAGGAGGGAAAAGGGATTCGGTTCCTGATGTGCCTCAGATAGGGTGGCCTTACTCAGACTCACAATCAGGCTTGAGGCTCCAGAGGCAGTTGGGCCAGACCCAGACTGTGAACCGCTCAAATTTATGGTGCTGGAAGTTTCTGTTTTGAGTAAGGTCATTCAAGAGAAACTAAAGAGAGAGGAAAGGGCCTCAGAGCCTAGGAAAACCCTTCTTTGAGGCTTTGGGAGAAACTCCAGCCAGGGGGGCTGGGGACACCCAGGCAAGCCATGACTTGGGGGGACTTGGGAAGAGTGTGCATCAAGAGAGGGCCCAGAGAGGAGCTGGAGACAGGGAAGACCGCTGTGGACCCCAGATTGCAGAAGAGGGCAGAACCAAGCTGTAGACAGCCTAGGGATTCATTAATGGGGCAGAAGTGAGGCAGGCTCTCCTTGACTGCCCAGCAGCTTGGCCGAGGGCTAGGGGACAAAAAAGCAGGCCCCACAGGGAAGAGCTCTGAGCCTCTAGGTGAAGGGGAACAGGGTTTATGGGGAGACTGAGGCTCCAGGGGATTAAAGGCTTGTGCAGACTCACAGAAGGCAGGATTGTCTGATTCCTGCTACCGTAGGACAATTGACATAGTATAACACACACACTTGGATTATTTGCTTGGATCGTATGAGTAAAACATGCTTACTAGAAAACACTAGAAACAGAGCCTGGCACGGTGGCTCTCACCTTTTTTTTTTTTTTTTTTTAAATATTTTATCTATTCATTTTCAAGCAGAGAGATAGAGATAGAGATAGAGATAGAGATAGAGATAGAGATAGATAGATAGATAGATAGATAGATAGATAGAGAGCACCAGGGCCACCACCTTGTAGGTCTGGCTTATGTGGGTCCTGGGGAATTGAACCCCAGGGCCTTAGGCACTGGAGGCAAGTGCCTTAACCTCTGAACCATCTCTCCAGCCCAACTCTCACCTTTAATCCTAGCAGTAGGGAAGCAGAGATAGGAGGATCACTGTGTGAAAGCCAGCCTGGGACTCCAGAGTGAGCTCCAGGTTTCTTGGACTAGAGTGTGAATTTACCTAAAAACAAACAAACAAAAAAAAACAAACAAACAACCCCCCCAACTCCCCACTAGAATCATACATAAAAGTGCCAGAGGAAAAGGTAAAACTCATTTATAATTAATTCCCACACACGGAATTAGACACTTTCACCATTGTGTGTCATAAGTATGTTTCAAGATTTTTTTTGTGTCTTTCTTTCTTTCTTTCTTTCTTTCTTTCTTTCTTTCTTTCTTTCTTTCTTTCTTTCTTTCTTTCTTTCTTTCTTTCTTTCTTTCTTTCTTTCTTTGTTTGTTTTTAGTTTTTTGAGGTAGGGTCTCGCTCTAGCCCAGGCTGACCTGGAATTCACTATGGAGTCACTTCGATTCTCCTACCTCTGCCTCCAGTGCGTCACCACGCCCTGCCTTCAAGGTTGTTTTATTTGTTTGTTTGAGGGCTAAGTGCCCAGCTGGCCTTCAACTCACAATTCTGCCTCAGCCTCCTAAATGCTGGGATTTCAGGCATGAGCCACCACGCCTGGTCTTTCTTCTTTCTTCGGCCAGTATGTGGCCATAAATCCACAGGGTTGATATGGGTCTGCTTTGTAAGTCCTGTGTCCTTCAGCAAATGCTTTCCTACAGTCATTAATATTCCTTAAGAGGATTCCCCCCTTCCAGATGCATGTGCAGGTGCTGGGGAATCGAACCTGGGTCCTTAGGACCTGGAGGCAAGCACCTTAACTGCTGAGCCATCTCTCCAGCCCCCACACTTGCGCTTTTGCCTTGAGATCTCAGAATCTCTTAGAGGGTTGTTGATGAGTTTCTCAAAGCCAGCTGCCATTACCGGACAATGTGAGACAGAGACGTCAGAAAACTGCTATTCCCATGATTCTGTAGGTCTCAGAGACCTCCTTCAAGTCTAAGTTTCTTCATTTGCAAAATGGAAACCATGTTTACCTCTCTTGCCTGCCAGGACTGGTAAGAATCAAATCAAACACGATTTATTATTATTATTATTTTAAACTAGTTTATTATTCATTTGCAGGGAGTTGGGAAGAGAGGGAGGGAGGGAGGAGGGAGAGAGAAATGGAGGTGCCAGGTCCTCCCACCATTGCAACTGAACTCCAGATGCATGTGCCACTCTGTGCATCTGGCTTTACAATGGGGAATCAACCCGGGATGTGTGTGTGGAAGGGGGGGGGGTCAGGCCTTGCAAGCAAATTCCCTTAACTTCTGAGCCATCTCTCCAGCCCAGATTTGTTATTTCCATACTTGACAACTAATATTTGGAAAGTATTTTGCACTCGCCTACATTATCTCCCTGGCCTTATGGGTCCGATTTACTTTTGTGTCATATTTTTTCCAGCTAGAGAGACCGCAGCTCAGAGAGATGAGGTTGCTCATTCAAGGTCATAGGTATAAGTGGCAGGATTGGGATTCAGGCCCAGGTTTCTCTGCTACCAAAGCCACAGAACTTTAAAACGGCATCATCTGGCCTGAGAGTGCAGAACACACTGCTGTATGGCACAGACAAGCAAGTCAAGAAGTGCCCATCTGTGCAATAGTGGCACCCAACCTAGGTGGGTAATCAACAGTTGGCTAATTGGCTATGAGATCAGCTCAGAGGCAGGGAACCCCTGACTGGTAAGGGGACACAGGGCAGCCCTGAATTGGGACCAAGAACCCCATCTTCGCAGGAAAGTCCTCACTAACCATAGGTCCTCAGAAAGGCTACATCCTCTAAATGCTCACCAACCTAGCAATATCTGTCTCAATTGACCAATAATGATCTCACTCTCCGCTGGAGACTCTATTTGTATTTTTCAGAAAGCAATGTGAACTGGGGACAACCGAACTCCACCAAAGGGACATGACTTGATGGGGGACACCCAAGCAGGAGACCATTCACCTCAAACTCACCATTTAGATCCCTAAGGCAACCTCGAAAGAAGTGAGATGGTGAGCAAAAGAGCTACTCCCACAGCAAGGCAGATAACCTGGGGAAGGACAAGAGAGAGAGGCACCAAGGGTGCCCAAAATTGTCCAAAATACAAATCTACAGACCCTTAAAAACCTAATAACTCTGCAAAATATAAATTCACCCACTATGACTCAGGGAAACTTGTGGAAGGGGGGGGGGAAAGAATGTAAGAGTCATGGGGGGCAGAAAAATCAATGCAGAAGAGGGAATGTCACCATGGATTCAATGGCTTTATCTAAGAACCTATGATACTGAGCATATTGTTGTGTTAATATATGTAATTTCAAGCCAATAAAAACGTTAAAATAAAATAAACCGGCATCCTCTGTGGGGAGTTGTCGCCCTCTGGTGGTCTATGCATGGGATGAACTCAGAGTTAACTGCAAGTCATCCTTTCAGTGACAGGGGCGGCTAGCCTGTGTCCCCCAACTTGTCCCAAAGTGGGAGTCCTACCTACCATCGGCTCAGTAGCCACTTTGCTAGGATTCTAGTTCAAGTGCTAGCTCGATGAGTGTGACATTATAACCGTTTTTATTTACCTATGGGGGGAGAGAGAGAGAGAGAGAGAGAGAGAGAGAGAGAGAGAGAGAGAGAGAGAGAGAGAGAGAGAGAGAGAGAGAGAGAGAGAGAGAGAGAGAGAGAGAGAAACACAAGGGCCTCTTGCACGTGAACTCCAGTTGCATGTGCCATTCTGTGGATCATTGGGGAATTGAACCTGGACCTGTAGGCTTTGCAAGTAAATGACTTTAACCTTAACCACTGGGATATCTCCCCAGGCCTGCTCACTCTATTTTTAAAAAATATTTATTTGCAAGCAGAAAGAGATAGAAGAGACACAGAGAGAATGGGGGTGCCAGGACCACCAGCCACTGCAAATGGACTCCAGGATGCATACACCACTTTGTGCATGTGGCTCCATGTGGATACTGGGGAATCGAACTCTGGTTGTTAGGCTTTCCAGGCAAGGGCCTTAACCGCTGAGCCATCTCTCCAGCCCCCACTGTAAGTATTTTTATTTTTTTATTTTCTTTTTTTGAGGTAGGATCTCGCTCTAGCCCAGGGTGACCTGGAATTCACTCTGTAGTCTCAGGATGGCCTTGAACTCATGGCGATCCTCCTACCTCTGCCTCCTGAGTGCTGGGATTAAAGGCGTGCGCCACCACGCCCGGTTTATTTTTAAAAAACAGTTAAAATATTTGCACAGGAATATGCACACACGTCTACTGCCCCAGCAAATGAGCACTAGCTGCTTGTGGCACATTTCTTTAGTTTTTTTTAAGGCAGGGTCTCACTCCAGCTCAGGCTGGCCTGGTACTCACTCTCTAGTCCCAAACTGTCTTCAAACTCACAGCGATCTTCCTACATCTGCCTCCCAGAGTGCTGGGATTGAAGGCTTATGCCATCATAATAAGCCATATAAGCTGTATATTTCAAATCTTTTTTTTCCACTTAAAAAATTTTATATATAACAGGTTATACTCTTTTCTCCCTTCATGACTGCTTCCATTTCCCAGGGGGCCCTGCTCAGTGGGATCATGGGATCACTGTGGAGTCATGAAGGTCATAGTTGTCCCTATGAGGTAACGGAGGAATTGTGCCTCAGTGTATTCCTACCCTCTCCGTGGCTCTTACAATCTTTCTGCCCCGTCTTTCACAATGTTCCCTGAGCATGGCAGACCTGTTGGCAGTCTGATTTAGTGTTGAGTTCTCTGTAGCCTGTGGATTTCTGCATTGATAGGTTTTGATTGGCCACTTTGTCCGTCTCCTGGTCTGGTTGTCAGGCTAGCAGTGAGAGCGGTGTTCATGGCATTGCTTCCTCTGCCATTTCTCCTGGGCCCTGGCAGATGTGGTAGATAGAGGTGGTATGTCTCATGATGCTCAAGGAGACAGCTATCTCCTTGTCTGATCGATGGATCTTGGTTTTCCTCTGGTTTCTCTGCCATCTGTAAAAACTTGCGCCACTTTTTGAGACGGTCTTTACATGGGTGGCTGGGGAATTGAACCTCAGGCTGGCAGGGAGGCTTTGCAAGCAAATGCCTTTATCCTATCTAGCCATCTTTAACTCCTGAGCCTATGAGACAACCCAAGAAAGGAAATAGAAATTTTCACAATCCACATGGGACACTTTACAATTTTATTTATTTATGCATATCTATGTATTTAAATTGTACAGATTTATTCATTAGCCCAGAACTGGAGGAACGCAGTTATCACTAGACCTCATGCCACTTGACTAGCCCATAGGGAACACTTTTTATCCTGGGTCATTGAAATAGCATCAGCTCAAAGATGTGAGTTTTCCCATCTGTGACTTCCTTTTATAGTCACCAGAACCTTGTGAGGAAGACGTTAATTTTTATTTTACATATAAGACAACCTGCTTGAAACCAGGGAACTTTCCAAGACACCACACTGCCACCCTGTGGCACCCTTACAAAGGATGGCCTGGGAGAGAGTCCAACTCCAGAGAGGTTGCATTTCTTTGAGAGAGATGTCAGATGCAACAACTGTCCATATTCACCTTGTATGGGATACTTTGACGAATTAAAGACAATTAATTAATTAAGCAAGAAATTTCACCAAGGTGATAGGCAATTTAATTTTTGTGGATTTTTTCCCCCATACTTTTTTTGGGTACATTAGGTGTCTTACCAGGGTGTCTTGGGCATCAGGTACTGTTTACCTAAGCCAATCAGTATGACAATATGTAATATATCAGTATGACATCCTAGGAGTTGGTGAAAATATTAAGGCTAGATTTTGCCAGAGGGCTGGACAGCTGGTACAGCTCGGTGAAGAGTGTGGAGGTGTGTTGTGGACTCTGCCAAGGAAAAGCTCTCTGTGGCTGGAGTTTCTTGTTGAGTGGCATTCCTGGCTCCTCAAGGCCTTTGGATAGCTTGTTCTACAGCGTATCAAGGAAGTTTTAACTTAATGTAAACCACTGCTAAGTCCAAGTTTCAGCCAACCAGCCAGTAAGCTTTTCTAGACTAACATATTTATGTTGAGCTCACATATCTACAACAAAAATTCAGCAGAGGGGCTGGAGAGATGGCTCAGCAGTTAAGGCCTTTGCCAGCAAAGCAGAAGGACAGGAGTTCAATTCCCCAGCACCCACATACAGCCAGATGTACAAGGTGGCACATGTGTTTGGAGTTTGTTTGCAGTGGCTGGAGGCCCTCGTGTGCCCATCTCTGTCTGTCTGTCTGTCTGTCAGTCTGTCTCATTGTCTCTCAAATAAATAAATAAATAAAAATTAAAAAAATTTAGCGGGCTGGAGAGATGGCTCAGTGGTTAAGGCACTTGTCTCCAGTGCCTAAGGCTCCAGGTTCAATTCCCCAGGACCCACATAAGCCAGACCCACAAGGTGGTGGCCCTGGTGTGTATTCTCTCTCTCTCTCTCTCTCTCTCTCTCTGTCTGCTTGAAAATGAATAAATAAAATATTTAAAAAATTTAGCACAATCAAAAACTATATTTCTCAGCCAGGTGTAATGGCACACACCTTTAATCCCAGCACTCAGGGGCCTGAGGTAAGAGGATAACCATGAGTTTGAGGTCAGTCCAAGGACATAAGTGAGTTCCAAAGCAGTCTAGGCTAGAGTGAGACCTTGCCTCACACCCCACCTCCCTCACCAACTTTATATATACATATTTCCTTGCAGGATATCCTTGGAAACCATTTCCCTAAACAGTTCCCAGTTCTTTTTTTTTTTTCTGATACAAATTGGTAAAGCCAATTTGTATTTGTTATTTCGGGTGTTATCTAGTCCTGAGTCACACTCGGTCATCCTTCTCTTTGGACCTGTCAGGAGGTGAGCATTGCACCTGAAAGCAATGATGAGTGGGCCTGGAGAACAAGCAGTGTTTCTGTAAGGTGGTTACTTTGGACAAGGCAATTATAGAATCATCAGAAAACAGGCAGCTAACATCTTCAGATGGGAGGAAAGATGATTTTGTTGGCAAAGGAGCACTGGTATAATGTGAGGATTGAAAGGGGTTGAAATATATCCAATCATTCCTATTTTCATCCTAGAACACAATTTTCCCCCCAGCAATATAATTTTAATTATATTTGAAAGGCTATAAACTTGAGTTCTATGTAATTTTCTCAACCACAGGAGCAGCTTCTGGTTTGGGGTTTTCAGAAATCCAGACTTTATGTTATAAAAAAATAAGATTCCTGCTGAGTATGGTAGTGTATGCCTGTAATCCCACACTTGAGAGGCTAAGGCAGAAGGATTGTGTTTGAGGTCAGCCTGGGTTACATAGCAAGACCTGTCTTAAAAGAAAAATAAAAGGTTCTCTTAAGACAGTCATGCTTTTTTTTTTTTTTTTT
>PVHP010015199.1:0-37739 GCA_004024765.1 Zapus hudsonius
GGGGAAGGGAGAGGTGTTTCAAGTCTATGACTGCTACTCTTCAGAAGGGGAGTGAGGGGAATGTATATTCCCTTAAAATACATGTGATAGAACACTCAGGGCCAAAATACAAAACAGAAAATCCACCACAAGGAAAACAATAGCAACAAGCACATTTTGCAGAATTGAAAATTCAGCATCCCTGTGAATGTCACTGTAGGAAGACATCCTGATTCCTGTTGGGAAGAAGTTGGTTCTCAGGGTCAGGAGATGTGCTTCAAAACATGTTGTCATATTTACC
Organism: Zapus hudsonius; assembly: GCA_004024765.1. NCBI lineage: Eukaryota > Metazoa > Chordata > Mammalia > Rodentia > Dipodidae > Zapus > Zapus hudsonius. Next base: position 281 of record PVHP010015199.1, read on the forward strand.
TTCTCATGGCTGGTATAGAACAGTGAGCCAGAGCAGCTTAGAGGAGGAAAGGATTATTTCAGGCTTAGTTTCCAGGGGAGTCTTCCTCATGATGGAGGAAGCTGGCTCACTTCATCACACATCAGCAACAGAGAGGAAGCAGTAATGTGAGCTCCTGTTAACACTCACAGCAGCCTTCCCTCAATCTCATGTTCCTCCTGAGCAAGGCTTCACCACCCGGACTCCACCAGATGGGGATTGAGGAGAGAGTCTCATAGTCTGAGAGTCTCATAGTCTGAGAGGTCAGTTCCATTCTTCTGCTCAAGTGGTTTCTACCAAGTGTTTGAGGTTTCTGACTCTTTAGTGATAAATGAAAACCGGTCTAAAACAGTTTTATGAAATACAGGAACAGCAAAGGTACATGACAAAAAGATAGTTTTAGTAGTTTGCCATGAAGAACTTGATTTTATTTTATTTTCAGCCATAATGGCATAGAAATGCCAGGCAAGAGGCAACCATAGCCATAGCCATAGGATGAAAGATGAGAATTTGTTGTTTACATTTGCTCCATTCCCAGTTTTCTCAAGGAGCCAATAGCATCCTTTAGTGGAGTAATAAAGAGAAAATCAACATGACATTCACAATTTCCTAGGCAAGTCAAAGTACCCTCCTAAGGGGGATTTTCATAATGAAAGACTGCCATTCGCTTCATCCATCTCAAAATCAAATTGAAGGCCTAAGGGAAAACCTCCCTGAGGAATTAACATTCTTCAGGTTGCATGTGTGTATAGAACAATAATTCTGGAAGCAGTGGCAATATTTTTCCAGTGTCATAAAAAGGGGAGGAGGGTGAAATGATAAATTGGAAGGAGCCTTATGGGATCGAATGTGGGATCTCCTGCATACTAAACAAGCGCTCTACCACTGAGCTACACTGAGCTATGTCCTCTGTGTGTCTCTAAGATTTTTACTCTTGAAATTTTGGAAAGGGTCTCACTAAGTTGCCTCGACTCAGTTTATAGTCCAGTCACGTCGTTAACCTGTGCTCACCTGCGTTAGCCTCCTGAGTACTAAGGTTTAAGGGCTGGATCACTATGCCCCACACTTAAGTGAATTTCTTACGTGCATGAGGAATCCTTTTCTCTTGGTGATTTTAGGATTTTCAGTCTGTCTCTCAACATGCTGACTCTGATTTGCTTAGGAGCAGAACTTTGCATTTCTCTTTCCCACATTTCATGGAGCTTCTTGTTTATGCAGATCATTTTTGAACAAAATTCAGAAGTTTTCAGACATATTGTATATTGTCTAGAATTTGCTGGTCAGCTACTCTAGCTGACTTTGTCAGCTCCAGGTTCATTGAGAGACAGTGTACCAAAAACTAGTGTGGAGGGTTTGGGGAGATAACTTAGTGGTTAAATACACTTGCTTGCAAAGGCTGGCAACCTAAGTTTGACTCCCTAGCACCCATGTTAGAAGATACAAAAATGATATATGCCTCTGTAATCCCAACGTGCCTCTATGGCAATGGGAGGTAAATCTAGGTGACTCTCTCATTGCATTTGTAGGGCTGGGGTTTTCCATGATATGACTGTCTTTGTGTCACCCATGCTCTTGGAAGTAATCCCAATAAACTCATTTGTTCACTATACTTGACTGGAGTGAATTTTTTTTTCCTTTTGTCTTATTTTTAGTGGATAGACATTTGATTATATCACCTCAGTAAGTCACACAACAATATAATAATCCACATTATCTCTAGAAGTTATATCTCTGATAATTTCATATAGTAATTAATTACAATTATTTTTGAGGATGTGAGCAAAAAGGGAATATTTAATCTAATGGTAAAATTGGTACAGTTCAATAAAAAGAGACAACCATATCTAACCTCAACCTTGGGAGCTTTCCCATGATGTCCCTGGCACAGGGCACAGCCATATTTTGAATGGAAATGGATGGAGATCATTAACACTTCTTGATGAAGTATGTGAAAGGAACTCAGGTCTTCTTTCCTTGTGAGTGTAATTCTTAGATGCACTACCTTATCATTTCAGACCCCAGGTGTGTGGATTGCATTACAATTTGATATCTTTTCAGCATTTTATTTTTTTCTGCTTGTGATATACCTTTTGAAATCCAATATTTCCCTTCCCCAATGTTTATACTCCATATATTTCTGGTAGCTTCCCCCTCAGTGTTGCTATGTGAATTTGGTTTTCTTATAACTAAGTGCTGGTGCTCTCAAACTCCCTGTAGGTATCTTAAAGTCTTGTTCCCTTAGTTACAGTTATTGGCTAAAAATGTTCACCTCTGTGGATTATAATCAACCCTCGATTGTATATCCTAACACTACTCTCTACTTCCACCAGGTACCTTGCTTCTTGTAGCTACTTTTGAGTGCATATGTTATGAGTAATCTTTTATGATTCCAAGTTTTCTTGTCTGATCACAATAGAATTTTCTAGATCTAATGACTATTTGAGAGAAATTTAAGCAGATGTGCAGAATTCAAGCTACTCAAATCCTTCAGGTTTTCCTGACATCACTGAGAAGAGTAGGGAGTAGAAACAAGGACAGACATCAAGTATTGGAAGTATTTCCCAAGGCAAGTCAATCAAATATCAATTTTAAAATCACATCTTGATTCAAGGGCATGTTTTAAATGTCTAGAAACTTGATTAGAGTGAAAATTTGATTTAAATGTACATTTTATTAATATAAAATTTCTCTTAAATACATTTCACTTGTTCAATATTCTATAAACTGACATTAGAATACTTCAAGGTAGATGGATAAAACACTACCTGAGCAAGTGTAAGGACCAGAGGTCAGATTCCTAGCACCCAAGTTGATGTTAGGTGGGAATGATGGCCTACCATTGGTAATCCCAGCCCACCCAGCAGGTAACTATGGCAACACTAAATCCCTAAATCACCAGAAGAACTGAGTACAGTGACTCAACTTTCCGTGTGGAGAGAATAAATGCCTATCTATTCCCAGTGTAAATGTAATTTACCTCAGTCTCTATAAATATGCAAAACATAATGTCCAGAATCCAATAAAAATGGCAAGAGAAAAGACTAGGATGAATAAAGCCAGACTTGGGGATTGGATCCAAATTGGGAAAGTCTAGCAGGAATTTGAGTTCTGAGGAATATTTAAAGAATCTAATAGAGAAGGTCGAAAAATTCATGAAGACAAGGGATTGTGTCAGAGATCAGACTGGGTAACAAACTGACAACATGCACATAACTCAACTAGAAGCACACAGAATCTCACAGAAATGTTATGGGGTCTGATCAAATACACATGTGCTAAGCATTGTGGGACACAACTAGTTATCCCAGCGTGTAGAAAACTGAGCAAAGAGGAATGCTGAGCCCAATGTTAATCTGGGCTAACCAATGAGTTATTTGCAGCCTACATTATATAATTGCAAGGCCCTGTCCATGCTGAGCGTCTCAACTGTGATGCTGTTTATACCATTTCAAACATTCGTCAGCACTCCCTGAGCTATCCAGATGAAAAGGGGTGAATTTCTCATGTTTAACTTATATAACACTACAACAATGAAAATGAATATATGGCATGTATTTGGAATGCGCAAAGCCTTTACTGTGTCTGGCATTTCCTCCCTAAGGTTTCAGCCACACGTTGTTTCTAGTCATTTATTAAACAGAGACACACTATCCACGTAGATAAAAAATTGTAAATACAATAGCATACTACTTCCTAAAATATTTGGATTATCAAAATGACCTACCTTATAAGTGTACGTGATACCCTTGACTTAAACAAGAGAAAAAGTTTGAAGTCATTTACCATCTTCTTAGTGACGTAGGGGCTTCAATATCTTCAAAAGTTCCCTGTGTGTGTGTGTGTGTGTGTGTGTGTATGTGTGTGTGTAACTGCACATGTCAGTGCACACATGTGCTGAGGCCAAAGGGGAATATCAGTTGTCTTCCTCTATTACTCGACTGGCTTATCTTCTTAAGACAGAGACTCTCACTGAGCCTGGAGCTCCATGTTTATTGTTTGTTCAGGGAACTCCAGCAGTTTTGTCTCCACATCTTGTTGTCATGGGGTTACAAGCATATGTAGCCATACTGATTTTTATGTGAGTGCCAGGATGGAACTCAGGTCCTCAGCACATAAATCTAAAAGAGCAGCAGGTGCTCTTCCCCACTCAGCTGTCTCCTCTACTCTCACAAACCTTTGTAATCAGTCCTATCAATCAGTCCCCCATAGCCTTCAAAAGGCATTTGAAGCATATTAGTAAAGATATTTGTCTTGCATGTTCATTCTTTGTCTTTCAATCATTTGAACAAAACATGCCTGATTGTCTCATTTTATGTTTGATTCTAAAATAAGCTCTATGCTACTAAGATATCTGGATTCAGTTTCAATATACTTGAAAAAAATAATTTTAAAATATGCTATTCCACTTGGAAGAGTAAAAAAAGGCATCAATATGTAGTTAGGGGATTGATAGTTTATGTAAGGGACTAACATTTTTGTAAACTATTGACTTAATATTAAGGGTCTTAACTCATATCTTTTATTTCATTTTACTGTTTACACATCTTAATCTTCTGCCTGACCCTACCCAAAACTTAAGCAGGTTCTGGAACTTAGCAATGTGTCACTGTGGTTTCTCAGTCCTGCAGTTCTTAGCAGCCTGTCCACTTTGGAGATTCTTGTTTCACTGGTGTGCACTTGTATTTTCTCCTTGCTCCCATTATGTGCAATCTGAAAATAGAGCTCTCTGTGCAAGTGAGGAGGGGATTCCTGAGCTAGAAATCTACCTCCCTTGTGGAGACTGGATATTTTATTCATTGAGAGAAGCCACAGCCTAGTATTGGTCAGGTTAAACAATGGCAAAGACACCGGTTGGTCCACAAGGCATCCAGCCCTCTGCATGCTATAGGCAAGCTGGCCAGGTGAGCTCAAGGGCCAAAAACTGCATCCATGTGTCCTTGGTTCTCAGGGGAGAACCAGGAAGTGAGCTTTCCTCTCTACCATCTTTATTCACCAATTCAGAACGCTTCAGAAAGAGGATATCACTGTCTACCAAACACCCTTTTCTCTGTCTGTCTACTTAGCTGAGGCAACTATTTGCTTCTACAAACTCTCAGCACCCTTTTCATAATTACAGAATGGGTAGTCAAGGCAGACAGAGATTAGAAGCAAGGGAACTATGCTTTTTAGGTTTTTAGTTAAGGTACAGGCTCAGAAAGGACAGAATAGCTACATGCCCTGGTTGACCAGTTGCCAACTCAGAGGACATGGTTTAAAATGAACTCTGGACACCAGTGATAAATTCCAATGAGCCAAGCATTTGGAAGCTGAAATCCAGAAAGATCCTGACTCAGGAAGTTATCATCTGTCCACCAAACTTCATTCCTTTTTATTTCTGATTCTTCCTCTTTTGGGACCTTTAGAACACTTTAAAAAATACTTTTAATCTTTTCCTGAGTCTGCACTCTCCCACCAGACCCTTTAACCAAATTGGATATCCTATATATGTTCAGCTTTTCCAACCAGGTTCATCCCAGCTTGATTGATGCCTAACTTACATATTAACAGGAAACAATCAGACTTATTCTTAAGATTTAGAAACTTCTAGAACAGACTACTCCATTGGCAACCCATTCTGGGAAGCCTCCCTGTTGTAGAAACCTGTTATTTACATTTGTTTCTGAATAAAACCTTTCCTTACTGCCCTTCTTCTCCTCTCCTTGGTCTTCATTCCTCCTCATTGTGAAATAAGGAATTCTGACTCAAGAAACCTAATATTAACACCCTCTTATTAAATAATTTTTTATTTCCTTTGTTTTTCCCCCAATGTCTCTTTTTCTGTTTGTGACTCTCATGCAGGATAACACTTTACATTTAGTTATCATGTCTCCTTAGGACCCCCCCCCCCCTTGTTATGTCATTCCTTTTAGGCTTCCTTCACTTTGATGATTTTTGCAAACATATTTTTAGATATGTTACAGAGTTCCCTCCTATTGTCACCTGTCTAATATTTGTGATGTTTCTATTGTTATTAGACAGAGATTATTGGACTGGACGGAGAAAGATTTCAGAGATAGGTAACTATTTTCATTATATCATATCAAGGATATAACACATCTTACCAATTTTTGATTTTGGGTGCTGATATTAATAACTATATTGTTTAATACAATGATTTCCAATATTATTCTTCCTGCAAATAACATAATTCATGCTTCCTTTATGGCTGAATAAAAATACATTGTGCATGAGAATATATAATATTCATATTTAATGCAACTGATGGCAGGTTTAATTTTATTCCATTTTACTTTTTCTTTAGAATTTTATTTCATTGTATCTTGCTGATGGCTGGCATTTTTGTCATTGGTTTTAGTGTGTAACTACCCAATTTTCCCTCATCAATTTGGAAATTATGCTACAGTTTTTTTCTAAAATACATATGCATGTATATATACATTTGTGTGAAATGAAACACATACTGGAAAAATTATATAGGATCTAGAGGGCAAAAATTTTCCTACTGTATCGATCTGTTCTTCCACAAACTTCCTGCTTAGACAGAAAGATCTTTGAAATTTAGAAGCCATTTCTCCCATTCAGGCCAGCACTTAAAAGTAGTTACAGCCTTTTGCTGTGTTCCTTAATTTTCAAGTGGATGCTTATCCCCAGAATCATGTGGGGCTTGTGTTTGAGTCTTTTCCTGTATTATTTCCCTATTAGAATTATATAAGTGTTATAGTGTCTGAAATACTCAGCTGAACATATTTTATTTCATCTTGAACTGAAAATAATGTCCCAGGTTTTGGCACTAGATGTAAGATTTTAAAAAGACTACTGTGAGGCTACTCTGAAAGAAAAAAAAAGAAATTTTATTCAGAAAGAGTGCAAGCTGCCAGGGTGTCTTGCCAGGGCAGAGAGATGAGCACCTAAGAAGAGTCAGACCTGGGCTTATAAGGGCGAGATGAAACTGAAGTCCAGAAATGTGTCCCGTAGGCCCAGATGGTCATGTAATTCACATGGGGGAAGAAAGGTCCCTCCAGCCAGACACACAGCAGAAGAGGGTTTACAAGGCAGGCTTTATCTATAACTCCTGTTGACACTTCTCCACTTCTCTTGAAGCTCCCACACTGGTTCCAGAAGGGGAAACTGAGGTGCTGCCTGAGTTCCAACCAAACAGAAATATCAACTGGCTCTCTCTACTGTCCATAAATAGTATTCCAATTTCTTGCTGGTATTAACATGAGAAGTCTCATAATAGTTCAATGTTTTTTCATTAAAAAATGTTTTACCATTGTCTAAAAAAAAAAAAAAAAACTTGTTTTCTTTCTCCTTTACAGTTCAGCATTATTATGGGGACTATCTAAATGCGTGTGTTTTACCATCAACCTCAGTTTATAACAGGGGCTACAGGACTGAAAATGTGACAAGTGCTGGGTGAAGTGGTCCTGGAAGAAGTCTCATGACTGGTCATTAAGATAATGGGATGTTAATGAGTGAACTACAGAGAAATAGACATTATTAGGTAGCTAGATAAGAATGAGCTGGCTTGGAGGTCATCGAAGGTGGATCTGTTGGCCATGGTCAGCTTTTTCCCTCTTTAGGATTTAAAATAACATATAAAATAGACAAGGGTGGAGATATGAAGACTTTGCCTGTTAAGGGTAGAGTTCTACCACTGGCCCTGGTAGAAGACAGGACATTCTAAACAATCCCAAAAATGAGATTACAAAAACAAACTCTGGAGCTAATCTAAATGATCCTGACAGTCACATGACTAAGACACCATCCCTAAGGAAGCTGATTTGACTTGTTAGGTGATGGGGGGGGAACAATCCCCCTTAATGAGATACTGTACTTGTGCTCCCAGAAACTCCTCCTTCTATGGCTTATACACCTTTGCTGCCGAGCCTTCCCCCTCTTCTGAATGAAAGGGCTTAACCTTTCCTTTCCCCTCTACCTTTTCTTTGGATACCAATCCAAACCCTGAGTGTGCTTGCCCTGAAACTCTGTGCTTTCTCCCTAAATCTCCTTTACTTACTCTTAATGATCCCCTTGCCTAACATTTCATGGCCAAGAGTCAATCACTCAGTAGTAAGAAATTCTGCAACCTCGGGCTGGAGAGATTGCTTAGTGGTTAAGGCACTTGCCTCCAGTGCCTAAGGCCCCAGGTTCAATTCCCCAGGACCCACATAAGCCAGACCCACAAGGTGGTGGCTCTGGTGCTCTCTCTCTCTCTCTCTCTCTCTCTCTCTCTGCTTGAAAATGAATAAATAAAATATTTATATATATATATAAAAGAAATTCTGCAACCTCATTTCCCATGCCAGGGAGACACTGATGAGGCAGAATGCATGGCTACCTGAGCAGGCTCTGCATTGTTCAAGAATCTTCTTCCTGAGGCTGGAGAGGTGGCTTAAGGTTTAAGATGTTTGCCTGCAAAGCAGAAGGACTTGAGTTTAATTCCTCAGTACCCACACATAGCCAGACACACAAGGTGGTACATGTGTCTGGAGCCTGCTGTTGTCTGGCTTAATATATATATATATATATATATATATATATATATATATATATATATATATATATATATATTCTCACCAAACTGCCTAATAAGCACTGTTTTTTTTAATGAGCATGCATACTCATATAATAATGCAACCCACACTTTTGCTTAGAGAAGCTTCTCTTTTTCAGATGGCAGTGAGCATTGGGATAACTCAAAAGATACCATTGTGCTGAGAAGAAATGACAGTGGAGTGTTCTGCACTGAGACATCTCTATCACACTTCCCGAGGCTCAGGGTCTATTGCAGAAGAGATGGCAAAAAGATTGTAAGAGCCAAAGGAAGGGTAGGACTACTTAAAATGCAAACTTCCAGACACAAAATTGTCTTGATAGCCATGACTTCACAGTGCCTGATAATACCTACACCTAATGGGAGGAAAAGATGATGACATCGAAACAAAACAGACTATTGAGAGGGGGAGCAGATATGAGGGAGTGTGGGAGGGAATCATAATGAATGATGGTGTATAATTATGGTGGCTATCAATAAAAAGTTTTTTAAAAAGTAGTACTTAGGTTTAAAAAGTCTTCCCTTTCCTCCTCTGCTGGTACATTGGAAGAGCCTGGAGTCAAAGCCAGGGCTAAGCTTTCTTATATAGCTGAGGGTTCACATCCCCGAAATCATCTTTCTCCCACAGGAGAGCAGTGGTTCCCCTTCATTGGTTCCTGCTTTAAGTTAGTTGTGCTCCTTTTCTGTCTTGTTCTGTTAAATGTTAACACAGCCCGTGGAACACCCTTTGATTCCAGTACACAGGGGGCCTAGGTAGGAGGATTACTGTGAGTTGTTTGAGACCAGCCTGAGACTCCATGGTGAATTCCAGGTCGGCCTGAGGTAGAGGGAGACCTACCTGGAAAAACAAAAATAAATTTAAAAATGTTAAAATGCATTTCTGCCTGATGAACTAGAGAAAATGTTCCTTTCTTACATCTCTTTGAAGACAGAGTTATGTAAAAAAGAAGAAAGAAGAAAGAAAGAAAGGAAGAAAGGAAGAAAGAAAGAAAGAAAGAAAGAAAGGAAAGAAAGAAAGAAAGAAAGAAAGAAAAAAAGAAAGAAAGAAAGAAAGAAAGAAAGAAAGAAAGAAAGAAAGAAAGAAAGAAAGAAAGAAAGAAAATAAAAAAAATGGCCAGGGGCAGTAAAATGCAATGTGGGTAGTGTAGTCGTGAGATATAGTTGTAGAAAAGAAGATCTCATTTGACAGATCCATTAATGGAAATTCTTTCTGGCCTTGTTCCAAATATTATCTTAAGAGTGATGTTATTTTCTTTAAATTTTAATGGAAAAATACTTTGTGTATCTTGTGGATAGTGTATGAAAAAAATCATGCCCAGAAAAACACTTAAAATTGTAAGAATATTTTTCATCTTGGTAAACATGTAAAGTTAAGGTAAATTCACAAACTCGTTATGAATGGGAAAGTTGCTGTTTGGGGCAGAAGGAGAAAAAGCAGTGTGTGAGTGATTAGCCAGCCCATGTAGAGTTGATCTCGAAGGAGATATGTCACCTTCAATTGGCATACTTACAGAATATAATATTCAAAGCTGCAAAACTGTAAATGAACATTGTAGCTTGAATCTCAACCATGAGGGATACAGATTTTAAGTTCAGATGGTAATACATCATTATGAAAATTTTCTTTACAGAAAGATAACAATTTTAGTGGATGCTCTTTTCCTTGTTACATTTACATATCCAGCCATTCATATTTTGATCAAATTATTATATGTTATGATGTCTTAAAGTATAACCCAAGCTAACTTGAAACTCAATACATAGCCCAGGACTTCAAATGGGAGTAATCCTCCTGCCTCTGCCTTCTTAGTGCTGAGCCACCATGCTGGGCTTCTTAGGGAATTTTTTTTTATTGAGATGCTTGTCATTATATTTCAGTTTGTTGGGACATAGGTGCCCAGACATGTGGTCAAGCACTGTACTTGGTGTGTCTGTACATGGCCACCATTTGAATCAATAGGTTGAAGAAAGCAGAGTTTGTCCACCTAATACCAGTCTGTCTCATTCAATCAGTTTGAGACCTGCATAGCAATGAAAGGCTAAAATAATGGGAAACCTCATCCCTGAAGTCTTTGGACTAGGATACAAATCTTTCCAACTTTTACAGCATGGGGACTTTGAACTCAAACCTGACTCAGCCATATTCTCTTAGTTCTTAGACATTCCAACTCAATAGAAATAACACATTTTTGCAAACTTGACTATATATATATATATGTAATTTTACCTCAATACTGTGCATTTAAATATTTATTATTTATAAGAATATAACATATAGCTTGTTAGTATAATTCTTGTGTCTCAAATCCAGGACTTCTGAATCAATGTATTTCTGATGAAATAATGAAGTTGGCATTTCCACGTCATCCCACAGACCATTCCTTCAGATCCCACCTACCACAGTGCACAGCAATAACTAAGAAATAGATAAGATTCTTCATGAATGTGTAGAGGATTGATAGCTTCTGCTATTATTTGTAGGTTGGAACTAAGATCAAAAACCAACTTGATGTTTTCATGGTGAACCTTTGAATATTTATTTGGCAATGTTTGGCAGGAAAACTGGTTAGAAATTGAGAAAATAACTGATACCATATATTCTAGTTTTAATATTATTTATACAGCCACCTTAAGCTTGTGCTGGATATTTTAGCAGTGAACTACTAAATATTTTTATGGGCCATCTGCTAGGATAAATGCAAAGCAGGACATTGGCTAATTTCACAGGATCTTATGGTTGTGTATTGTATTTCTTGCTTGTTAATTCTTTTGTGTCCTCTGGATATACCTCACTGAAAATTAGAATTATGTTTGTGAAATCTTGTTGTTAATATTTATAATATAGGAAAAATGATAAAAATATTTCTGTACCTTCTGACTTTGGCATTCAGCTATAGCATCAAACAGAACAATAAAATTCACTATGCTATGGGTCACAATAGAAATATTAGATAAAAAAATAAGAAAAGGGAAAATTGGTTCTAGAGAAGGGAACTGAGGTGAAATGATGTGGTCATAAAGGAAGTATTTCTCAGAAGCCTTTGTACACATTTTTGATTTTTGTTTTGATTATACAAGTTTATAAAATATGCACCTAAAACCTGGACACATAATGTAAATATATAAGGAGTTGTGCCAGTTTTCATCCACTGTGTTTCATGATCCTGCCTTTTGTTGAAAAATTGATATTTTTTATGATGTGAAATTTGATCATCATTATCTCATCATTTTTATTTCGTTTTCCTATACTTTGTAAATTTTTCTCTCTCAAGGTTTGTGGAAAAAAATATATAGAGAATATGTGTAGAATAGAACAATGCACTGTTCCTGAAACTATTCATGTGTTTCAGATGCATAGAAATATACATTCTCAATACTTAGAGATCAATATTTGAATCTTCTACTCTCTGGAAAGTGTTTTTTTGGTTGTTCTCATCCAAGTAAGGCTTACATTTAAGTATTCTTTTTCATTGTTTTCATCTGTGTTTTTTCATCTTGCATTCTTTTTAGATATCATGATATTATGCTTGCCTATCATTTATGTGGGTACCAGGGATCCCGAATCAGGTTTTCAGGCTTGTGTGGCAAGTCCTGTCTCTAAGCCACCTCCACACCCTGTCTTCATATTTGAAAGCCTACTAGATCTGATACAAAAATTCAAATTATAGTTATGGACTTATATATGCTTTGCTCATCAATAGTTGATGATAGACTAAGTTGAAAGAAAATCAGAAATTTATAGAGATCTTAAGTAACCATTAATTTGCAAATTTGACCCAAAAAAGCTTGTATAATACACTCTGCACTCTACAGAAGAAGATCTGAAGAGAAGGGGGACTTTAATCAAATCTTCCTGAACTCCTGACCACTCCTACCATTTTAAGTCACACACAAGAAGGTAGGTAATTTTCCTAAGGCTATACAATCTTCAGTGAGGAGTTAACCCAGAATTGCTTGATTCCATAGCCTTATTTCTTTCCTTACCATGACACTTCCCTATAAAATTAAATGTGTGTGTGTGTGTGTGTGTGTGTGTGTGTGTGTGTGTGTGTGTGTGTGTTTGGCTGATATAGTGCCATCCAACAGTACACAGAACAAAATGTCATGACTATTTCTCTCACCCCTTCCAAGATACTTAACAAGATAAAAATGGCAAATAATTACATTACTAAGCTAGAATAGTCATGAAAAGTCTAAGTGTACCAAAGAAAGATTAATGGGTAGAGAAGGTGGAATGCCATCCCATACTGCCAGGCTGACAGTTTCTCAGACAACAGTCCAAAACTTGGATGGTAAGTTCTGTAGAGGGGAAACTATGCCTCAGAGCTTCTCAGGTTACTTCAAAGAACTATTCTCTTCTTATAGAATAGACAATTTTCAACATAACAATAAAGAAATGGTAAAAATAAATCATTTCAAGTTTTTGAAGTTTTGTCCAAGGAAATGGTACCAGTGAGAAACCAAAACCTCAGTTGTTTCTTCATTAGGATCGATAGCTCAGATTTAGAATGAATTCATGCATGAACTGCCAAGCCTCAAAATTAGAAGCCATCTGATTCTAGATGATTAAGCCTCTTGCAGCTCAAACAGGAAACGAGCTGTAAACCTATTTATAATGGACATGTTCCGCTCCAGGATATGCAAGACACCAAATAATTATCAAAGTCAGGTAAATAGGAATTTCACAGTATTACTGGAAATAAAGTTATATTTGGAGGATTTTCAGGTTCCAACAACAACAGATTTAATGCTCCCAGGTAGAGAAATAATAAAAATATTTTCAGGATGCTGTAATATCATTGGCTATGCTGAAGTCAGCTACACACCACTGGGATGAATCTCCAAACCAGGCACAATTTTGGGGAGGAAAGTATTTATTGAAATAACAGATCCAGGGGAAGTTAAGGAAAGGGCTATCCCCTTTCGTAGATTCAAACAGAGACAGAGGCCCAGCACACTGTAACACTGTAACTCACAAAACAACAGGATTGCCAGACTTGAGTTCTGGCTGCTGTTTTGCATAAGCATCCCTAGAATTTTGCATCCAATTTAGAAATACCTCAGGGCCAGACCCCAGGAGGTCAGGCCAAAGTGACACTTCCTCCAGCCAGGAGGCTGGAGACAATTCACAATTATAATAAACACAATTATAATAAATTCTATTGGGGGACATCTCTTCAAACTATCACAGCTAGTAAAACAACAGCATCTGAAATGAAGGGCTAGAATGGCATGATATATAGAAGTTGAGGGCTTGGGAAGTGGATTTGTGAGTAAAATGCCTATTGTGAAAACATGAAGAACTGACTTCAGACCCCCAGCACCCATTTAAAATGCCAGATACAATGGGGATTGTAGACCCCTATCATCCCATCACTGGAAAGGCAGAATCAGGAGGATTACCAGGGATCCCTGGCTAACTATTTTAGTCAAAACTGAGATTTGAGTTCAGTGAGATGCCCTGTTTCAAAGAATAAGGTGGAGAGTTATTGAGATAGACACTCCATGTTGATCTCTGGCCTTTGCATGCACAAACATGAATGTACACCTGCAGGCACTTGTACTCCACATACACATAGGGACAGGCATGCACACGCTTATGTTTGCCACATACACATACACATGATAAAAAATGTTGAATGAAAAAAATAAACGTGTCAATTGAAACATTTACAAAAGGAAAAATTTTAATTGAATGTGTTGGATTTACTTTACCTGGCAATGACATCAGAAGAAGAAAGAATTCAAGCATTGACTAGTTGCCTCAAGGAACCTGCTTCAATAGATGAAAAGATGGAAGTTAGAGAGGAAAAGAAAGTTGTGGATCAAGGTAAAAGGAATTAACATGGCCAGAAGCAAATAAGGAAAACAAAATACAATCAACACAGACCATAAACATCACTCACAAAGCTACAATACAGATTTTGTTTTCTTTTCTCACATGCAGAGAACTGGGAAATTATCACTTTTATCACTAAAACTAGAGAAATTAAAACTAACTGAATAAATGGAAAAGCAAGAACTCTTTTGAGTTCATCTAAGAAATTGAGATCACAGGGCAAACACTTTATGATCTAGACAGACAGACAGAAAGACAGACAAAATGGTTTACAATTTGCCAGGCCTCAGTGACTAATTCATGGAAATTGAGCAGGAAGTAGTTTAAGATACAAAATTCTGCTCTTGGTAGTCAGTCTTAAAGGACCGCTTCTCTAAGTTTTACCTCTAGTCCACCTGCCAGCCCCCATGGGCTCCTGTGCATGAACACTTGGTCCCTAGCTGGTAGTGGTGTTTGAGAAGGTTGCAGAGTCTTTCTGGAAGTCGCAGATTACTGTGAGGGAGGGGGAGAAAGTCTTGGGGTTTTATAGCCCTTCTTCTTCGTCTTCTTCATCTTGATCCCTTGTTTCCAGACCATGCTGCAGTGTGACCATCTCCTTCCTGCCCCTCATGCCATCCCTTCCCCAAAATGGTGGAATTTATTTTTTGGAACTTTTACCAAAAATAAATCCTTTCCTTCCTTAAATTGATTCTGGCCAAGTATTTCATCATGGCAACAAGAAAGTAACTAATACAGTCTCCTGATTCCAGAAGCCAGAGTGAGAATGTAACTTCTTTTAAATACATCTAGAGAGATCTGTTCTTGTCTGGGTCTGCCAGCAGAGAACATTAAGTTATTAGAGCCTATGTCAGAGTCTAACAGATGCCAGAGAGGGAAGTACTAACTTTTGCTCCTCCATGCCTTGTATATTGGGCAAGGTAATGCCCATCTCTGCTCATTCCAGCCTGTGCTGTCATCTGAAGAGTTTGTAGGCAAATCTAGGTGTGGGGGCATCAACAAAGGATCCTTCCCCTGTGGGATTCAGTGGGCCCATATTCAGGCCAACTCCATGATTTTGGACTTCTAGTCACCCAAAATGTAAGATAGCATGCCTCTAATGTTTCTTTCCCTATGAGATTCAGTGGAATTCTGGGCAGACCAACACCATGATTTCAGACTTTTAATAGCCAGAAGCATGAGACAGTAAGATTCCATATTTTTCTTCCCCATGTGAGTTCACTGGGATGACAGCTGTGATGGTTAGGTTTTGTTGTCAACTTGATCTTTTTAATTATCTTGGGTGGGTCTCTGAGGATGTTCACAGGAAGGCAGCCTCTCAGTTGGGGGCAGGATGTTAAGGAGCTCAAAGAAGCTAGAACTAAGTCCTTTCCTGTGTGGGCAGTGCAGGAAGGAAATTCCAGAGACTCAGGAAGCCATTAAGTCTGGGGTAGGGCTGCAAGATCCTACCCTATGCCTATATAAAGGGAAAGAAATTCTCTCCTTTGCTGTTCTGTGTGTATCATGTTGGTGATGGGTTTTTTTTTTTTCTCTCTGCTCAGACCTGTGAAAGGGGAGCAGCCTCTTTTGCATTTTGGAACTTTCCCTATATCTATAGCTACAAATAAATACTTTCCTCACCCAAATTGTGCTTGGTTTGGAGATCCATCCCAGCAGCATGTGGCTGACTGTGACAACAGCCATCCCAATACTATGATTTCAGTCCTCTAACCCTAGAATTCTGAGACAGTAAGCTTCCATCATTCAAAGATCCTGAGTTTGGGATACCTTGTTATACTATATTTAGAAATTGAAACACGATGTGATTAAGTAATTACACATAAGAATAGCTGAATACATACTTCCACAAAAGAATCTATTTGAATATATATTATAGCTTTATTAATGATTACCAAAATCTGTCATCCATTATGTTTTTCAGTGGATGAGTGGTTTTGGCATAGCTATACAATGGACTATAATTAAATAAAAAACACAAACGTGTCATGAAGTCATTAAAGAACATGGGAAAACCTTGAGTTGTTCTTGCCATGTAAAAGCAGCCAGACAGGGAAGTCCTAATTCTGTGTGATTGTTGGATAATCTTAACAAGAGAAAACTTGAACGAGAGTAAAATCACCAGTGTTTGGCAGGACATGCGTCGTGAGGGAGAAAGACCTGAATATAATATGTAGCACTAGAAGTTATTAAAACAAATAAACTATTCTTCATGGTAGCTATATTATGGTGGAAGATGCATGACCTTATGTATGCATAAAAATCCAATGTAACTTAGAGCAAATTCTAACAAAAACTGGGTGCTCACTTAATGATGATGCATAAATATTTGGTCATCAATTGTAACCAAAGCACCACACTAATGCACTCTGTTAATTATAAGAGAAACTGGGAGAAGACAGGAGTAGGATTTTTTCAGCACTTGCTAATATATATTACTATTAATCTAAAACTTATCTAAAAGAAGAAAATTGTAATTAAAACATTAAAAAATAAACCACCAAGGAGAAAAGATGAATTTCATTCTTCAGCATCAGTCACAATATAACATATCTTCAGAAAAACTACCAACTCAGATTCCATTGAATTAAAGTACCCAGTGCATGATTAAACATAGGTGCATACTGACAAAGGCCCCCCTCTCTTAATCACTTAGCTATCCTTCTAGAAATAATTGCTAAATATTTTTCGTTTAGAATGAGTGAATTCCAGAAGGCTGGAATGGGATACAAGGAACAATATTGGGAATGCTCTCAAAGGTTTAGAGTCCTCCAGTGTGTTTTCTTGACATACTAGCAGGGATGCTTCTATTGTTCTGTGGTAATTATGAAACTAATATATCTTACTAAAGAAAACACAATATCTTAAAATTGTATTTTTGCAATTATAATAATAACATGTCAGATTTGGATAAGTGGTGACAAATTTTGCAAGCTAGTGGTTTATTTCTCTTATCATTAGGCACTACCATCATTTTATTTAACTGTTCAAAGCTCAAGACTATGCAGAGTATTAGATAACCTCAATACACATAGATAACATACAATGAATCATCCCCTCCTACCACCCTTCTTGCCCCTCCCCTTACTCCTCTCCACAGAATCCCTTCCTCTTTGATGCATTTTGAGTTTCACCAGAGTTCACCACTGAAAAAAAGAAATCTGAACTAGAATTTTACAGTATTCTTAATCCCAGTTACATTTAATCCAAAATACAAGAAGAAACATGGTAGGGCAAAGCATGCCTGCAGTATGTGTGAACTCTCACAGATAGTGATATATCATACCTGCAACTTGCACGCCTGCTAGCTAACTCTTCCAAATCAAAAATGGGCCCCAATGGCCTGGGTATGCTAATGATAAAGAACAAGACCCTCACTTTGGGTAAAATGGGCAGGGCATTGGCTCGTTTACTTTGTAGCAATAGACTTATGTTGAATAAACAGAAGGTGGCCGTGAAGAGATGTGCTTGCATCCGGCTGAGCAGCACACATTTAAAAGGCTTTAATCATTGAGTAGAATAGTAAATTAATTGTTTTGCTGCCATGAGGGCATCTTGGAGGCATTACTTCCCTGATAAAGGAGCTATCACCTGCACACTGCACATCTCCATTTCCAGGGGCTACAAAATCAGCTCTGCCCTGAAATCAGTCACCTGGTGTCAATGGTTTGTTTATAATCTAATGTATTGTTAACTCAATTTGGCTACTTTAAATCAACACATATTACCAAGTTTATGTTGCGAGGCACTGTAAGTTATCATTCTGGAGAGGAAAATAAAACGAGGAAGCAACATATGGGAAAAAGAAAGCCTTCATAGTCCAGTGAGCCATCTCCTTCTACTAAATCTCACTGCAGATATGTCTGCATGAGGCTGAAAGTGTTTTTCTTTTTTGCATAAACCTAAAATAGGCCACACCTGCAGTTCTTAGGAAAGAAACTTTCACATCCAAAGAACTATTTGCCAATATGTGCAGACAGCTGGATGTAACAGAGGCCTCTTGGAACATGTTTAACCAATGCATTAGATTCAGCAGCATGGGAGAAAACTCAGCAACCTGTCTCATATCAGGAGGCCCATGACCTAACTTTCATATGGAGAGTCTTACAATGGCCATTCAGACAGCCATATCAAAAGTGCAAAAGGAATAGAAGAGTATTCAGTCAGTATAGTGCTGGGCATGCAGGCAGACAGAGGAGGATGTCTAGGGCTTTCTGGCTAGCTAATAAAGTTGAGTCAGTGAGCCCTAGGCTCTCCAGTGAGACACTGTCTCAGGAAATAAGGTAGAAAGTAACAGAGGAAGACTCCAGAGGTCAACTCCTGTCCTCAAAATGATACATGTTCACTCACACAGACATATGGATACAATGTTCATTCACACACATGAATATACACACCCCCATACACTCATGCTTCCAAAAATATAAAATAAATTACCATAAATTGGGTGACTTATACAGGGAACATTTTTTCTCACACTTCTGAAGGATACAAGGAGCTCTGGTATCTGGTGTGGTAACTTCCTAATTAAAGAAGCAGTAGCCTTCTTGTTATGTTCTTACCTGGTAGGTGGGGGGGGGGGTCTAGAAAGGCACTTTCCCAATTGTTTAGTGTTTCCTTCTCGTTACCTAATATTGAAGAAGGATTTTAACTTATAAATGGGGAGGACTCAAACATTGAAGCTTTCTTCTTTGTTGCACAACATATCCACTGAATTGAGATGTTTTTTCCTATGATAACTTTCTCAGTATCTCACTGTTCCAGCATATGACTGATTCTATCTGAGACCAACGAAAATTTTTACACTGCCTCTCTGTGGATGCTTTGCAAAGCTATGGAGGGATTTTCTGAGCACATTTAAGATCTGGAGCTCTTATAAGCTAGAGGTCCAGTGTGAACTGTGGGATTTGCAAGGACACGTAGAATTTTTTAAATAATGTTAAAATTGGTGAGGTCCTGAGAATTTCAGACCAAAGTACCACTGTTAACATAAACATATTTTTAATGTTTAGTTTTACCTTATTTATCTGTCAGCAGCAAGGATTCTAGTTAATGAGGGTAACTTAATTAACAACACATTGTTTGTCCACTAAATAATGTAACTCATTATGGACAATAAATATATATTTTAAAAAATCATATCATATCAAAAATTAATTATTATTCTCGGAAAATTAATTTAACTAATAGCAGTGGGTGCATCTCAGTAATATTTTATTGGGTAACCATAACAAAATAAGAATGAAACTTAAAAAGGAAATTTCATGAGTAGATATGTTTTCCTAAAAGCCCTAATACTAGGTAACCAGCCCATATTTTCAAAGCATGACACTGATGACAATCTGTAACAATAAGACTTCTGGTATGTGGTCAGAAGATGTGTTTCACAAGCTAAAATACTGTTAAATGAAGGTGGTGGTAGAAGGAATAATTAGCGAAACTTTATTTCTACTCTTGGCTAGAAGGAATTGATGAAGGAATTAAGCAAAAGAATAGCTATTAAAATGAATGAAAGTAAAAATGATTCCATAAATTAAGACACAAAATACATTTCAAATTTAAGCATTGGTTATATAAACATTTAGAGAAAAAATCCACTTAAGATTTCATAGAAATTCACACATGGCTATCTATATAAAAACACATTTAATTACATCTGTGAAACATAAATGGGTAATAGCATTCCACATCCTTCCCCTGAATACACTCATTTTTTTTACAAATAATACTTTGAATGACTGTAAATAAATGATACCTTCCTCCAGCTATGAATTAGTATGCATTAAAAAGAAGAAAATTAACTTTCACAGAGTGAAAAACAGTGTTTCTGCTTCAATCCGACTTCAGTGGGTGGGATACAGCTTGCACAGCTAGCCTTTTCTGTAGCCACAAGACCACCTAAAGCACTTGAATGTTTTCCATTTAAATTAGCTGATAGTTGTAATTTTTAAATTATTACTGAACAGGCAAAATTTATTTCCCTGTTTCCAAAGTGAACTCAAACACCTAGAAATATGGACATTTCTTTTACAATTTTTTATGCTTGCTGCTTGTGCTATGTACTTGCCAGTAAATATAATAGTATATCCCAATACTGATATCCCTTGGATCACAGATAAAGTGAATGGTAATATATGTAGATACCTTCACTGTTGTAGCCTCAGCAGAGGTTGATTTTCAAACAAAGCATTATGAACTTATAAGATCCTAACATCCCCAATGAAGAAGCTGAGTTTGTCAACTCAGTGCACTGCATTAATAACTTCTATGGGTCTTGAGGATGGATGTTTTGGGAATAAATGGTTATTCCACACAGGTTCTGCAGGTTTTACATTTACAAAGAAAATGAGAATGTCAGAGGAAAATGTATATCTTTTATTGCTATATACATCTTTGCACACATATCATCTGTTGTTTTGTAAATAAATGGTGTTTGTCATGAGCAACAAATTGATACAAAAATGCAAAAGATATAAGCATATGTGTATATACTTGTATCTATGTACCATTATCAAAGATTAACAGAGAATATATTCTCCTTATATTTTATCACTCCACTGGCTTTCCATTCCTTCCAAACATAGTCTTTAGAAGGGCTGGGCAACATGAAGTTGTCTAAAGTGACCTCTTTGGGGGGCCGCTGGCTTTGGGATGCACTGGCTGTGCGTAGGAACAGAAGCAGCGGTATTTGTGGAAATATCTCCCCACAGTAGCCTTGATTTTCTTGGACAGCAGCTGCTCAAAGCTAAGATTAGGTTTTATTTGTTTTAAATGGAGTTCTCAACCAGAAACAGATCAGCTTCCTTAAGGGGGCATTTTAATATTCAAGGATGTCCAGCTAAGCTACTTTAATTCAGTAGGTATAAGAAAAGTGGCTAAATGTATAGCCAATTACTGTCTTCTCCAGAGTGCTGGCACTTTGTTTTTGTGTAAGTCCTGGGAGAGCATTCTCCACCCAAGGGCCAGTGTCTATCACAGCCCTCTGGCAATAAAGCACCAGGATGTCTTTGAGCTCATATGCTCTGGCTTCTGGCATGCAGCATATTCTCACTGCACGCTTATAGATCAACAATGGAGCAGAACAACTCCCTAGCTCTTTCTTTGGACTCCTTTGTGGTGTTCTATATATTCCCCTGCTGTGTCATCTCAAAGCTCCTGGTACTTGCTCTTAGATCGAAATCATTTTAGGTGGTCTTAGGAGGAATTGCAGAATTGTAAACACACAATACCAATATTTACAATGACTCCAGTTAAAAGAAAGATCTGTTTAGATGTGTATATACTTTGTACCTGACACTGATGAAACATTTACTGAGCATAAATGCTGAGACAGGAAACTTCCTAACTACTGCAAGAATCAGTGGTCAAGAGGATGCCTGTGAGCTTGGTTTTGGTGCACATTATTTGATTCCTGGGAGTGTGAGGATTCAAATGTCATTTCATTGCACAGTCATTCCTACTTACATAGGCTTTATTTATGTTGCCCCTCAGCATTTTTCCAGGAGCTCCATCATCTTTCTGTCCTAGAATCTTAGGTAGACCAGTTTTAAAAGGAAATACATCTCTCTAAATTTGATAAATTTCTTCTGCTTATTATATTGTATGCCAATGTTTAGTCATTCTTAATAGTGGGAGAATCATGATTTTTTTCAGCCATTTTCCAGATACGAGGCAGGAGTTTGGTTCCATCTTGTATAATTGATGTTACAATCCTGGAGAAATGTCATACTTGTTCTGTTGATAAATGTGGCCAGTCAATATTCTAAATGAACTGAATTTGCTGAATAGGCTTTAACCATCCGTCCCTAGTTGTGAATGGAGTAGTTGGAAGTATTGGTGAGTCAATAAGAACTGCATAATTGACTTAAAACCTCCAAGTTTCCCAGATTCCTTATGATATAGCTTTTAGACCTTAGGCCTTCTTCTTTCTAATTAATCCTTTCTAATTAAACTTAAAATGTCTTATTCATTGATTTGAGAGAGAGGGAGGGAGGGAGAGCGAAAGAGAGAGTGGGAGAAAGGAAGAAAGAAATGAATAAATATGGACATGCCAGGATATTTTGCCACTGCAAATGAACTCCAGAAGCACACGTTCCCTTGAGCATCTGGGTTTGGTGTGTACTGGGGATTCAAAGCAGGTCTGGCAGGCTTTGCAAACAATACCTCTAATCGCTGAGCAATCTCCCCAGCCTCATTTTCTATTTTGATGACCTTTTTATATTTTTTCTTTTGCCTGCGCCCATTATCCATACTATCCTTTCTAATTCCACTTCGTTTTGTGGTCTTTATAGTAGATGTTTCATCTGATCCCCAGATGACATCCTAGAAAACTGTGTTCCTAATAGCCCTTGATTTGCACTGCATTAATGTAACTTGGGCTTGTTGTGTGTAAACTGCACCTAGGTTAAAAAAAATATGCTACGGCATTCTAAAAGTTGGATGAACATATCATTTTTATTAACCACTTAATAATTATTTTTACATTGTGAAGGGAAGAAGAGATGGAGGGTGGGAAGAAAGGAGGGAAGAAGACACATTTCTACTTTCTGTCCATATTTTCTGTGAACCTGACATGTTTTCTCTCCTGAATGCTGGGGTGCCTTTTTAACACTTGTTTAGCACTCGACAAGAGATATTGCTGTCACTTCTATTTTTAAAATGACACAGAATTCCTGACCAGGCTATGCTTAGTAGCATGGCTTCAAACATCTAGATATTTTTATGACATACAATGTCTCCCTACACCTTCATTCTTAGTCTTTTCCAACAGAAAAAATGTATGAACAGCCAGAAAAATGGTGACTCTCACAACATAGCCTTTCATTTTCCTTTCACTGAACTCGGATTTCAGAGTTTAGGAAGTGGAGGTTTGCATCATATTTTTTTTGTTTCTCCATTAAAAATATGTTGGATAATTTCACCCTCTCCTTCTGCCTGGCTGTACAAATATGATGAGGAGTGGAGTGGGCTGGACACAGAACTTTCTCGCAAGCATGAGCACCTGGGTAGCATTCACATTCAGATACTGCAAGATTGACTTCTGCTGGTCATTGTGATGGTCAGGCAGTGTTTGAAGTGCTGTGACAGAAAGAAAACATTTGTGATAGGGGGGAAACTCATTTAGTGAGATTTAATTGCTGTCAGAGTTGAGTGAAAGAGCAGACATGTGCAGGTTTCTCACTGGCTTAGAGAAAGTATTTAAATTCATGAAGTTTTTAGTGCCTATATTCTGGGAAACACAGGGTAATTGACTGGCTGGTACAATAGGCCCTATCCCATCTCATTTGTCTCAACTCTCTGCCCAATTCCCCAGGAAAGGAAGACTTAAATAGACAAAGCAGGCACTTGATTAAAACTAGAAAGTTTCAAGTGCATGAGTCAAGAATCTTCTAGTTTGCAAATGATAGAAACCTGTTTGGAACTGGGTCATTGTGAAGACATGTGCAGGCTTATTTTACACATGATTGTCCTCTTGACCTGTTTCTGCCTTTCTCTACCTGCTCTGTCCCCAGATCTCTGGCTCAGAGGAGGTATGTCAATGGGATCCCTTGCTCATGGGCCTTTGACATTGGAAGTTGATTTTAAAGATCAACTGGTGTCCTTTGACATTGGAAGTTGATTTTAAAGATCAACTGGTGTCCTGTTTCCTGTATTATCGAGCTCAGTCCACATTAGTGGCAGCTTTATTGGTAAAGACATGTGGAAATTCCTCTTAGCTTCTTGGCTATATTTCCTTCCCTTTCCCATATTGGCTTAGGAGTGTCAATGCCTCTTCACTCTTAGTGTCCCATACCTGATTCTCATCTTTATAAATAGATGCTTGATTAAAATTCCCTTCATGTTATGACTTTAAGGAACCACATCTTTCTTGTTAGTATCATTTTTACAGGAGTTGAGATTGACAGAACTTTTCCCGGTTTATGTATGCATGTAGTTTAGGGCTTAAAATTTCTGAAACTGTAATTCCCCAAGATAGTGGCTTTTGAGTTCTTATGTTATGATTAACAAAAAAATTGATATGGGTAGATACAAAGAAAGGCACGATGCAAAAATTTTATTTTTGTTAAATAAAGAAGAAAATAATAGGGAAAATGTTCCAAGAGCTGGTAACAGTCCTCAGTGGGAAAATTCTGTAGGGCAACATTGTATCGGGTTTTGTTAGATACTTGGAGATATGAATTAGGCATCCAACTGGAATGAGCCCATTGCCAAATTAAATGTATGCAGATGACAGTCACTGCTTGGCAAGCCAGGGAAAATAGCACAGACTCAGAGAGAGCTCTATAAGGGGTGGTAGGGTGAATAATACCTGCAAAATCCTTTCCCAGAAGGAAGAACCAGGAAGCTATTCTTTATCTCCATATTCGGTCAGAGTGTAAATAAATCCTTTATAGTCTTGGCAGGGCAGGTGGTATCCAAGTTCTTTTTGGTTTCTGTCCATAACTAGCTACCTGAAAAAGGAAATTATATTTATCCTAATCACTATCATCATTACTGATACTGTTTTATATAACACTTAAATAACCTAAATTATGGAAGGTGAATTATCTAATTATGAAGACCTAGAGCCAAATATAAAGCACATCAATAGAGGATTGGTTATTCCTGTTCTATACATTTGTCTGCATTGTCTACATTGTACATTCTAATTGAAAATCATTTAGCTCAGTGGGTAAAATGCTCACCGGTTCTGAGTTCAGAATGCCAGGAACGTATTTGAAGTGGGACTTGATGGCTGTTAATCCCAGCACTGGGGAGATGGA
The DNA here is from genome assembly GCA_004024765.1 of Zapus hudsonius. Classification (NCBI taxonomy): domain Eukaryota; kingdom Metazoa; phylum Chordata; class Mammalia; order Rodentia; family Dipodidae; genus Zapus; species Zapus hudsonius. The sequence goes on from PVHP010015199.1 coordinate 25,452, forward strand.
GACAGCAGGTTCCTTAGGGCTATCTATCAAGTCGAGGCAAATCCATAAGCTCTAAAGTTCATGAAAATAGCCTGTTTCAATTTCAGATGGATGGCCAGTTTTGGGAAGGGTGAAAATATTTTCCATCCTATCCCTCCACCTACATGAACCCTAATTACAAGCCAGTTTGGGGCGGATAGACAGATTTGTGAAAGGTCTGAATCCGCTCTACCCTACCATTCCTCCCACAGGCAACCTCACCAAACTTTACCACCAACCCTTATGGATCAATGACTTTTATGTAATGAATTGAAACCCATTTTGAAATTACTAGAAGGAAAAGTAGGGAGAACATTTCAAGGTATAGATGTAAGGAAAGGCTTTCTGAATAGCAGCAGAGTAGCTCAGACATGAGGCAAAAATAATCAATATATGGTTTCACATGAAATTAAAAAAGTGTACAGTAATAAAACTTAACAGAGCCAAAGACAAGCTACAGCATGTGAGAAAATTCTCTCCAGATATATATCTGGCAAAAGATTAATATCTAGAATACATAAAAAAACAACAATTAAGCAATAAAAGAAAACAAATAACCCAATTAAAAAAAATGGGCCATGGAACTGAACAGAGTTCTTAAAATAAAGGCAAATATCCAGAAAATATATAATAAAAAGTTGAACATCTTTAGTCATCAGGTGTCACTGCCCACTGGCCACGGAGGCAATGATAAACATACACACAAACACACACCCATATGGGTGGAAGAATGAGCATTCTCTCTTTACTGCTCTCTCAGATCTCATTGCTCATACCTCATACCTCATGCCTCATACCTCATGCCTGTTGCAGATATGCTACAGATTATATATATATATATATATATATATATATATATATATATATATATATATATATATATATAGAGAGAGAGAGAGAGAGAGAGAGAGAGAGTTCCTTGCCAATCAGGAGCTATTTATTGGTCTATGACAAGAACCTGTGTGCATGATGTGCAAATAGTCTAATCAGGACTACCTCATTAAGCCAAGCTCCTCTTGGCAGGCTGTCAGGTACCATCCAAGACTAAGCCAGAGTGTGCCTCCAAAGGCCCCCAAAGGCTTTCGCCCCTGACAATCAGGGTCATGCAAATTAAAATCACTTTGAGAATCTATCTACTCTGGTCAGAATGGCTATCATGAGAAAGATCAAATGATAATGAATGCTGCCCAGGGAGTTATGTTCATAGAAGCCCATAAGACCCTTAAAATAATGCAAACTATTGTTAATGCTATTAATTGCTCAGTTGAACTAGAGCATAGGGTCCTATTGCTGAAGACACCACATAAGTTGGTTGCTAGACACTGTGAAATCAAGCTGGTTCTGAGCTGGATGTGTTTTCCCTAATGGCAGATTTTCCAGCTGGGATGCATACCCTGGACCCCAGCAGGCCCTGTACACAAGCCCACCCTCTCTCCAGCTCCTGCACCAGCCCAGACAGGGTTCCCCAGTGGCTCTCTGCTCCACAGAGGAACAGAGATCCACCCCTCCCCCACCCCAAGCTCGCACCATCCCCCATTGTCTCCTCCTAGCCGCTTCTGGAGCCCTTGCTGGCTGAGCACCTTTCCCTCACGGGGCCCCTTCCCTTCAGCACCTGATTCTTGGGTGAGCTTCTCCCAGAGACCCCCCCCCCACATACACAGGCAGACACGCTCCTTGGACCTAGCTCGGTACCGGAAACCCACTCGGGATGGCAGCTGCTGGGTGGGGCCAGGCCTCAGGCAGATACCTGGGAACCTGGCACAGGTGGCTTTGGCAGGTACCAGGGACTATGCACCACTGCCAGGAGGGCGGTATCAGAGGTCAGCTTCTTCCCAGGTCAAAACGTTTATAAAGTCTGAGAAGGAGGTCCTGAGGGGGTGCAGAGAATATCTGAGGGGCCTTGAAAATAAGTGGGGGAGGGGAAGATCAGAGGCATTAGGAGGGAAAGGAGCTGTGCATGGAACCAGGTTGACCCATCATGAAATCAGCCAAGGGGAGGTGAGAGGCGCTGCCCCTAGTGGCAGACCTGCTTGTTGCAGGAAGTTGAGAACACAGAATACATGAGCAATACCAACCTCTCACTGGGCTCTTGAGTCTGGGTGACTGGGGCTCAGTTGGAGAGTGGAATCAGAACAGGTCCACCAAGTACTGGCCCAAGGAGAGTCTAGAGCCTTGAGTCTCTACACCTAGTGGGGGAGATAGCATTCCAGATCTGCTTCCTGAAGTCAGGTGGGAAAACACTGGCCTCTATAGTTTGGGGTGCTGGAGCTGTTTCTACTGCAGCATACCAATCGGGAACAGGGACCTATGTGGTGGTTCTAAGACTAAAGAGTCACATACAGAGGGATCAAGACAGGTAAAGATCTAAGCCTGCCTGGGGATAGAATTCCTTAGTAGGAAAGACCTCAGTTTAAGATCAAACCTGGTGATTGTTCCACTGGAAGCAAAGTGGGATGAATAGCACTCCCCAGGGTGTCTGAGTCCCACTCCCCTACCTGATCATGGACAGAAACCAATGAAAAAAACCCACAGAAATTAAAGATGGAACTCCCCAACTCAGGGCCTCTAGTTCCATTATGGAACAGGAAAGTGACAAGGAAGAGGAGACAACAAGTATACAACCCCAAGGGGGAGAATAATGTGACTCCTGACCACAACTGCAATCCAAACATGAAGCAGTTAATGGCTGATATGGAAACTATGAAAAAAGTCATGAATGAGATGAAGCTCACCAATACAAGAATAGACTCCAGACTGAATTTAATGGAGAGAAATATGAATGAATTCAGAAACACATTAAGTGAATTGAAGGTGAACCAACTATGGGAGGAGCTAGACAATCAATTGATCCAATTTGATGAGGACTTAAGAAAACTTAAAAATTATTTTCAGGAATCCCTAGCCAAAAAAAAAAAAAAAAATAGACTGGAAATTGGATCTCACCAAAGAATTGGAGACCATAAACAAAATTATAGCAGAAATCAAAAATGAAACGGAGTTGTTAAAAACCTCCCTTGAATCAATCAATCCCAGAGTCAACAATCTGGAGGAAAGACTCTCAGATGTTGAGGACAAGACATAAAAATTAATAAGGATGTCATAGGTTTCAATAAATTCAAGAAATCAAGTGAGCAAAATTTGAGGGATCTATGGGATACCATAAAAAGGCCCAATATTAGAATCATGGGGATCCCAGAGGGAGAAGAAGCCCAGGCTAAGGGCATAGGAAATATTTTCAACAGAATTATTAAAAAAAAAAGCTTCCCCTATCTAATAAGAGAAAGCCCACTCAACATTCAAGGGGCTCAGAGGAGTCCAAATAGACAGGACATGAAGAGGAATTCTCCAAGATATATTTTAATCAAGATGCCTAACAAAGAAACAAAGAGAAAATACTCAAAGTTGCAAGAGAAAAGCAAACCATAACCTATAAAGGAAAATTCATCAGTTCTCATTGGAAACCATGAAAGCAGAAGGGATTGAAATAATGCTTTTCAGGGCCTAAAGAAATATGACTTTCAACCTAGACTACTGTACCCAGCAAAGTTATCCATCATTATAGATGGAGAATTGAACGTGTTCCATTAAGTAAACCAGTTCTAGGACTATTTGAACACAAAGCCAAAATTACAGAGGATCCTACAGGAAATATCCCACACAGAAGAAACAAGAAATCTTCCTCAGAAGAGTACCAGAGAGCAGGCACGACAATCACAGTCAGTGTGCTAATAACATTAGCACAGACACCAAACTCCATTAACCCTTCAACATGGCAAGGCTTAATGCAAACCTCACAGTTATATCTCTGAATATAAATGGACTTAACTCCCCTGTAAAAACACACAGACTTGCAGGCTGGATCAGAAAAATGGAACCTTCCATCTGCTGCCTTTAGGAAACGCACTATACCTCTAAAGACAACAATCTTCTTAGAGCAAAAGGATGGAAAACAGTTTATCAGGCATGTGGAAGTAAAAAGCAAGTGGGTGTGGCTACAATAATCTTTGACAAAATAGACTCTATACCAAAATCAATTAAAAGGATAATGATGGTCATTTCTTACTCATCAAGGGAATGATCCAACAAGAAGATATCACTATCATTAACATATACGCACCAAATTTGGGTGCAACTCAGTTCATAATGGAAACCCTACTCAAAAATAAAACAGAAATAGACTCTAATTCCATCATAGTAGGAGACTTTAATACACCTTTATCATCTCTAGATAGATCAACCAAACAGAAGATCAGTAGGGACATAAAGGAGCTCAATAGCACCATTGAACAGCTGGGGATAACAGATATTTACATAAAGTCATTCTCTGCGGGATTCATATGGAATCCCTCAGAGAATGACATGATGAACAAGGGACCCACAGCTACAGCCATTCAATCAACACAGGATAAGCCAGAGTGACAGAAACCAACAATTTTCAACACAAAGACCTCTAAGCTCACAACATTAAAGCAACCTTAATACTCATCCACCATGACTCAGGGAACTGAGCGGAAGAGGGGGTGGAAAGATTGTGAGAGCCGTGGTGGGGGAGACTATCCAGAAGCATGGCACTCCTCAGTAACAACACACTTAGTCTAGGAGAACCAGACTGAGTACTAGGCTATTCATGGTCCCCTGCCACAAGGGCTGATCCAGAGGACCTACGGAGGAGGATATTCACCTGATTGGGGATGTGGAGGGGTACATTGGGGAATTGGGGATAACAACTCATTGTTTGCCCACTAAATAATGTAACTCATTATGGACTATATATATATATATATATATATATATATATATATATATATATATATATATATATATATATATATATATATATATATATATATATATATGATTTTCACTCTAGATTCCTCCATAAGTCAAAAGTAAACAAAAAGATCCAATTTTTTCCTAGAGTCCCCAGGTCCAGATTTTCCTTTACTAATGAAAGTGACTGCATCTGAACTGCAAAGTGTTCAACATCCATAATTTTCCTTGAAGAATAAATTTTGGCCAGGGGACATACTCAAATATGGAAGTGCTTCAGAAAACTAATAATCAGAATATTGGGGAAGGCAATTTTGAAACGAAGAGAAAAATTTTCACCCAAAAGCCCCTGAGCAGCATGTAGAACAAATACACTCACTTGCCTCTCATCTTCTGAGATGGGATCAAGTAGTCATAACCAAGAAGCTTTATTAATAGGCCAGGAAGAATATGTCATAATTAAACTAAGAGTTTCCATCAAATGCATATCTCTCAGCATCCTGAGGGGCAAAGTCCATGCACAAGTACACACAAACACAGCCATTAACAGAGGTAACTTATGAAATGGTAATTTCTATTAGTTTCTAATAAAATCACATCAATATTAGTAGTTCATATCATGATCAATATTAGTTGTTCATATTATCATGGTATAGGTCACCTCCCATAATAAATCAAGCAGTCAATCAATCAATAAATGACTCGGAATTAATCATTATCTACCTTTGACTAACCTTAAAATGGAAAATACTCAATCTAAATCCTTGGTCTGAAAATGTTCCCCATGGAAGTGTTTTTGATGTGCATTGTGTGTGTGCCTGAATGTGAAGCCAGAGGAAGATATCAGGTGTCTTTCTCCATCACTTCCACATTATATTTTGATATGGAGTCTTATTGAACCTAGAGTTCAATGACTTCGCTAGACTCCCTAGCCAGCAAGCCTAGGCATCCTCCTGTCTCTGCCTCCCTTCACTGGGATTATAAAAGCTTAATTCTCCACCCACAGCTTTTTTATGTGAGTTCTGGTGTTTGGACTCAAGCCTGTGTGCTTAAAAGGCATATGCTTTATGGAGTGAACCATTCCTGCAGCCCACGTGAGTCTTTACTTGAGACTAGATAACCACGTTTCTTGTGAGCCTTTTTGAACTATTTTTATTCTTCCTCTTACTCTTCTGAAATCACACAATCATGAAGCCTCACTATGAACAGCCTGCCTCAATCTGTTTTCCATGGCTCTTGCTCCATGACTTTCTAGTTTATTACCAACATTACTAGAGTTATGAAATACAAAGACTAAAGTGTGCAACTTTAATAGAGAACCTACACAAAGATTGAATCATACTGTTACAGGATGTGATGCTTTCATTAGCTTCTTAGAACTGAGGAATATGTCTTGGAGAAATAAAACAATGCCTTCCAAGCACCATGATTTGAATCCAAGCCTAACATACCTTCTGTTATGTATATGGCAATACAGTCATTTATTCTTGGACATACTGCCCTCATGCTCCCAGGGAGGCAGACCTCCTTGAGAACTTCCTGTCCTACAGTAACAAGAAGCAACTCAGGACACCCTTCATAGCCTGCACCTGCTCAGGGATCATTCAATTACTTGCTGAGACATAAATCCTCCTACCCCTTCAAGACCCCAGGGACTCTAGAAGATATTCACCTGTTTTCAAAAGCTGGTCACTTTTAGTGCCCCGTGGAAGATTTAAAGGGATGGAATGATTTGTATATAATCTGGCTCACAAGGTATATTCTAATCTCTGCCTTCAAGAAAGTCAAACATTTCTAGATTGCCATAAGCGTACTTAGCAATTTGTGAAAAATCTCTGGGGAAATGGCTTCAAAGATTTCTCAGGAACTGATTCAGAGACTTGCAACCTTTCCAGGCAATGTTTCTTCATATTGAAAATCAAGTGCTGTGACAATCAAAGCTCATTTCTCTTTAGCATCTCTCTGGGACACAGCATTCAGCTGTAAAGTGTTATAGGATTATCTGGAAGATGAATTTCAAACACATTAATAGTAATATACATAACTTAATAACAAGAGCATGACACAATACGTACTTGAAGTTGTATCTTGTGAAAAGACACTAATTGGAGTCAGTACCCCAAAAGGTGCTCATCAAAGTTAAAAAAAACCTGCAATATGAAGGAATGGGCACTGATCAAGAAAGGTTAGCAGTAAAACGCACTGGGCATCTATCTTCTCTTGAAAGTGTGGGGGAGACACAGAGCATCATAGTAAGCACACACACTACCCAAGAGTTCTCTGCATTTCAGACAGCACATTATTCCAAACATCCTAGGCAGTAAGCTCAGGATCAGGTATTCTGTCATCTAGGGAGAATTTATATTAGAAAGAGCAGAAGTTACATGAATGAGAAAGTAGAACTGAATTCTTACTTCCATGATGCTCTGCACTCCAGATGTGAGAGGGCCAAGGCAGAAGTGATGGTGCCCTAGGTAAAAGGTCTTTTTCATTCTGCTTCTGAAATAGAAACAGAGTTGGTTTTCAGTGTTTATAGAGAGGAGACAGGTGTCTCAGGTGAGGCTGTTTGGATGCTTGGAAGAATAGCAGCCCTCTTGAGATGATGACAATGTAAACTTAAATGAGCTAATAATTAAATATCCAAGATGAAAGGTGAGATCAGATTTGAATTTTATATTCTATTCACATTGGGGGCCACTAGAGTCACCATCTGAGAGAAAAGCTGAATTGCATGTTGGGTCTCTTGTATGTGACTGTAGAACAGAGCTAACAGAAAACTTTGATATTCTTCTTCCTCCTTCCTGATATTTTTTAGATCCTAAGTACTGTTCACTGGGTGTGGGTGTCTTGCTGCCTAGTGTTTGTTTCTAATTAGAGATATAGTTCTTTTGGGAAGTTGAACCTAGTGGAAGGAAGTTTAGTTCATTTGTGGAATGACCTTGAAGGAAGTATTGGAACTTTCTCTTTTGCTTCCCTGCTGGTATGAGGTCAGCATTACTCCTCACAGCTCCTGCCATGATGTTTTGCCCTTGGAAGTGATTGGGACAAATGACCTTGAGCTGAAACCATGAATCAAAGCAAAGTCTTCGTCCCTTTAAGTGAATTTTCTCTGTATTTTGTCAACATGACAGCAATCTTGCTAACTCCTTCCTTGCTTTGGCTTTTCTCCCTTTTTCTTTCTTTCCTTCCTCTTTCTCTCCTTTCTGATTCCTTCATATTTAAGTACTGATGAAAGTTTTAGAACAAGGAACATGAATATTATGCATCAGCTTTTCCAGTTAAAAATACTTTTCCTAATCATAGTTATAAATGTGAAACAATGTTAAGGGAAAATAGCATTGATAAAAAAAAATGAAGAAAAAGAAAAAGAAAAAAAACAGCCAATGGCTTAGCAGCTAGGGAGTGGAAGAACACAGCTAAAAAGAGCTCTTCTCTATGTGACTCATGTAAATTGATATGGAAGATATAAAAAAATTAAGGACATACAAATATGTGACTAATGTAGTGTAAATATGCCTTCATTAGAGGAAAAAGGACAGGGTATGGCAGGGACATGAATTAGAAGTGGCAAACCATACTGAACATCTCCCTATAATTTGGTGGAATCTGAGTTCTTATAATGTGCTCCTTGCTCTATATGAAACATACAGCTCTGATTAAAACCCAAATATTCTATTGCAAAGTAGAAAATGAAGACTTCACGTGAGGTTATTCCAGCTCTGTTTGATGAAGATCATTGATGAGATGCTCTCTCAAAATATGGTCTGGCTCTCTGGTGTTTCTTTGTCATTGAAAATTAAAATAAAAATAAAAGTCCGGGCTGGAGAGATGGCTTAGTGGTTAAGACACTTGTCTCCAGTGCTTAAGGACCCAGGTTTAATTCCCCAGTACCCACGTAGGCCAGATGTACAAAGTGGCCCATGCAGGCCCTGGTGCACTCACACTACTCTCTCTCTCTCTCTCTCTCTCTCTCTCTCTCTCTGTGTGTGTGTGTGTGTGTCTGCTTGCAAATGAATAAATAAAATACATTAAAAATTAATAAATAAATCTCTCATCATTTAAAAAATAAATAAATAAAAAAAATTAAAAATCCCTTTCCCTTAAAAGTCATAGATGTAGATGCATGTTGACCACCTCAATTACTTTTGATTTTATATTTTTATGTAATATATGTTTAAAATTTTAATACATCACACCAAAACAGAAATGTAATTAGCTGTGATCCCAAACTGTTAGAACTATAGACTTTTTCTTTTGCTCGTGTATGTGCACATTGATTGTGCTTTGCCTTCATACACTGACCTGCGTGTGTGTGTGTGTGTGTGTGTGTGTGTGTGTGTGTGTGTGTGTATGTGTGTGTGTGTATTGAGTTTGGAATATATACATTAGATACCATGCCTTACATCATACACTCACCTGTGTGTGTGTGTGTGTGTGTATTGAGTGCAGAATATATACATTAGTTACCATGCCTTGCCTCATGCACTTCCCTGTGTGTGTGGGTGGGATGTGGAGTTCCCTATTTTGGACACAAGGGGATATCAGCTATCTTACCCCATTGCTCTTCTACCTGTTTTATTTGAGTTTAGTTTCTTACTGATCTCAGAGCTTGACGTTTTTATGTTCATAATACCTAGAGTTGGAAATAATCCAAGTGTAGCTGAAAGTAGAACAGCAAAGCAAATCCCAGCATATTCATAATGATGCATTTATAAAGCCAAGAAAATAGCCCAATGTCAGGATGTGAAAGACACTGGACACATGTCATGGATATAGTATAGCAAAATAAGTCAACACAAAGATGGCTTTTGCATAATTCACTTATTACTACTTTAGGAGCAGATTTATGCTGGACACAATATTAGAAATTTAAAATTTTTGAGGGACAGTTTTGCAAATATTAACTTTTAGAGATTATGAAGGCATTTCTCAGCACCTAGTAACATTTACATCAGTGATCACAGTATTATCAGTTATTTTTTCATTGCTGAGACAAAACACTCTACTGGAGCAGCTTACAGAAGGAAAGACTTGAGCTTTGGCTTACAGTCTCAAGGGGAAGGAGCAGGAATTCACATCATCATATAAACAGTAAGGAAGTAAAGAAAAAGAAAGAAAGAGTGAGGAATTCTTGGCTGGCTTTCTCCTTTTCAGACAGAGGTCTTCCCACCTCAACTAATCTAACCTAGAAAATCCTTAATAGACTTAACCAGAGATGTAGTTCCATTGTGATTTTAAATATTACCAGCTTGAAATAACAAATTAAGCATCATATGTACATATAGGTATGACTTCATTCTCACAAAACATATGCTCCCCCCAAACACACATAAGAAAAAAGTACAGAAAACCAACAAAAAGAGAAAAAAAGAAGAGAGAAAAACAAATATTAACCATCACAACAGTATTGCACATAGTGTTAAAGTTCATAAATATTCATATAGTAGTTGTATATGTTAAGTTCTTAATTTTATAGCTTATTAATTAATTTAGGTCAGAGCTCCTGATTTCATAATTCTATTATTGAGGGGAAAATAGCATGGGTTTGTGCTAATTTCATGTAGTTTAAAAACCTAATTAGTGGGCAATTGCAAACAGCATGATGTGTGTTCCCCATGACCAAGTCTGCAGGGATTAGCTCAATAGGGTTTTTAGCTTTACAGTAATTTACTTGTATGACCAGCAGAAAATATAAGCTAATTTTATTTAATTTCTATATTTGGGTTTCACTTCTAAAAATGAGGTACATAGTCAACATTGCCTTTATTTTAAAAGTATTGAGTTACCTTTGTTAATATACATATCTTTTGACTAATATGGATTTTCAATCTACATATAAGCTTCAACAAAAATTGTGATTAAGTGCGTTTAAATATAATTAATTTTCCTTTGAGCCCCTTGTTTTTAAATTCTACAGAATGAAAGCTTAAATATTTTGACTTTCCATCGTCACTATCATGTGCACTGTTTTGTGTTCATGTCATGTCATGCATGGGGTGCACAGACCTTTGAGCTATGCATGCTCACCATTTCCTTTAGAGTTATACTTTGAGAGGAAGTAGTTTTATTTAGAGAACTACCTGCAACTCTTCCCTCTTCTCACAGTTAAGGACTGAATTTTAATGATTTTTTTAGAGATTATGTTATTCATTCTCACAGACCAAAGAGCTTCAATTACAACCAACTACTTTCTGCATTCATCCTCTTTCATTGTGATTTTAATTTTAGAAAGTTGTCTTTGTTGTTGTTTTGTTTATTAAGTCAGAGAATTTTAAGGATTTATTCTTATGGTGCTCAGGTTCAAACCCTTGTCTCTACTGGGAAAGCAATGTACCAATTTACAGATGTTGGGTGATTTCTCACATATATGCACACTGCGAAACAATAACATCAGAGAGAGAGAGAGACAGAGAGACATGGAAGCACATATTTGATGAAGGAACAATAAAACCAAGGTGTACTAGAGAAATTACAAAGCAATAAAGATGAAGACAAACCCTTAGCAGGAAATGGTATATAAAAATGGAGTTCGGCCTTGAAGCATGAAATGACATTGTTGTTGTAAAACCTCATTATGATATTTCTCTTGTATACAAAATACATCAAAGACATGAAAAGACTAACATCATAAATATACAGATGGCCAAACCAGAAATACAACAGAAAATGGAAGTAACATACTTATATGTATGAATCATTCTTCCCTCCTTCATTCTCTCCTTCCTCCTTTCACCTCACATCTCACCTTTTCCCTAAAAATATGCAAATCTTCAAGATCTTTTGGAGTCAATATTACAAATCTTAGCGAAATTTATGTGGTGATTTTAAAAATTCCTTAGTTTTTTTTTTTGAAAAAAAATACTGTGAATAGAGCCTAGCATTTCATACAGGCTGAGCAAACACTCTCCTTCCCAGCAAAACCTCTTTGACCTATGTGTTGTTTTTTATTTTTAGTGCAAGTCATGGGTCTATGTTAACCCAAATATAAAATACTTGTTTAAGTGTTTGATGGTCTCACAGAGAACAAAACATTTAGTGCTATCTTCTTGGTAGAATAACAGAGATAAAAATATGGATTTTATAATAAGACATATTGGACACAAATCATGCTTTGAGTCACTTAAATTTTGTGAATTTAAACTGCTATGAACACTTTCAGCTAGTAAAGATAGTGACAGCAAATACCTCCTTTATTATCAAGACTAAATGAAACTAAGCATTTTAATGGTCCTCCAAAAATTCTGATACTCACTAAAAGGTTATGTTACTGTTGTCAATGAACAGAGCCTTGTCCTTGAACATGGCTGTGATGAGCGATGCTCACCAAGCACTATCCAGTCCTATTTTGGTAGCTGGTGGGAGAGCAGCTACACTTCTGCAGCAATAAAAACAGGTATTACCGCCAGTCTAGTGGAGGATCCCCATCAATTGCTCCTGAATGTGGTAAAGAAACATCTCCCATTTTCTTAATGTGTGAATGGCTGAAATGGATTCTTAAGT
>PVHP010015200.1:0-31774 GCA_004024765.1 Zapus hudsonius
TGGCGCCAGGTGTGGTGGCACACACTCAGGCGGCAGACGTAGGCGGATCGTCATGAGTTCAAGGTCACCCTGAGACTACATAGTGAATTCCAGGTCAGCCTGGGCTAGAGTGAGACCCCCCCCCACACCTCAAAAATGAAAGAAAGAAAGAAGAAAGGAAAGAAGGAAGGAAGGAAGGAAGGAAGGAAGGAAGGAAGGAAGGAAGGAAGGAAGGAAGGAAGGGAGGGAGGGAGGGAGGGAGGGAGGGAGGGAGGAAGGAAGGGAGGGAGGAAGGAAGGAAGGAAAGAAAGAAAGAAAGAAAGAAAGAAAGAAAGAAAGAAAGAAAGAAAGAAAGAAAGAAAGAAAGAAAGAAAGAAAGAAAGAAAGAAAGAAAGAAAGAAAGAAAGAAAGAAAGAAAGAAAGAAAGATGCTTAACTAGACCATCTGAATGGGAGAGCTCTGAATTCAAATAAGGGACCCTTTTCTCAATAAACAAGTGATTGAGGAAGACACCTGATGGTCTCCACACATGCATTCACCCATGTGCACCTGTGCACATACACATGGCCCACACGCATGTGCACACAGCATACATTTGCAAAACAAACAGACAAAAGCCGGAGCCTACTTACTCGTCATGTAAATTTAAGGGAAGAAGGAAAAAGGCTTGCAGCTAAACTCCAGTGGAGCAGTCAACAAGCAGGAAAGTCGGACGTGACCTTCATCTGCTCTTAGGATGTCACTTCCAAGGGGAAATAATGAAGCTACTGTTTGATTAATCCTTTAAACTTCTGTTTTTTTCAAGGAAATGACAATGTAATTGATGTCACCATCCAATTCAAGTAAGATAAGCGAAAGTATTATGACGGGTGTGGTGACACACCCACCCCTAATCCCAGCGCTCAGGAAGCTGAGATAGGAGAATCCCCATGAGTTCTAGGACACCCAGGAGCTACAGAGTGAATTTCAGGTCAGCCTGGGCTGAAGTGAGACCTGCCTGGGGAGAGGTGGGGGAAAGAACAAAATCAAAAAAATATTATGAACAGATATATTTTTAATAAAGGGTGAACATGCATTTTTAAAAAAATATCAATACCTGGGTTGGGGCTATAGCTCAAAGATAAAGTGCTTACCTAACATGAACAAAACCCTGGGCCCAATCCCCAGAACTACAAAATAAATAATAATAATAATAATAAAAATCAAGAAAAATATCAATATCTTATATTAAAGGTCAAGAAGGAACCACTTTAGAAGCAAAGAGTGAAATAATTCTTTGGCATTTAAAAGAAACAAATAAATGAAAGAAATATTTGAAAAGTCTAAAGCTACAGAAAAGCCATAATCTCTTTCAGATTAAAAGACATAATAAGGTCATCACTGTCTAGTAGCTGTGATTAGAATTTGGTGAGCTTCAATCATTCATGCTTTTAATCTGAAACCAGTCTTTAAAAGCTGTAATGAATTAAACAACATACCACCCACAGACTCAATTGTGAAAATACACTGTAGCTAAAAGCAGTGACTCAATGCACTTCCTTCCTCATTTTTTCAATTGACCCCCTTCCTGTCACCTAATCTAATCACTGGCTCTGTTTCCATTAACTTAAGATCCTCTCTGTTACACTAGCTAAATCCGCTGCACTACTTCTCTCAGACTTAAGGGACAATTTTATAACTGTCGCGATACACAATTGAATTGTGAAATGTAAAATAGCTGGCGATTTGACTCATGGCTGTGTGTTCCAAGAGCACAGCAATACTTGTAGACACGGAGTCTACGGTGAAAATCTAAAAACAATTTTTTTTGTGTGTGACACTATCCAATAAGTAGTTGGAAATATTCTTAAAGACAAAGTTTGATGAGCACAGCAAATGCTGTGGGAACTTCCTCTGACGAACAGGAACCAATGACAGAAACAGCAATAATTCCACGCAAGTGGAGCCTGGTGAACTAATGAGTTTAATTGTTTAATTATAGGAGCAGAGTTGAGGGGCTACAATACAGGAGAACAGGCAATTTGTGGGGGTTACATCACTGAAAAAAAAACACACTATCACTCTATGCCTAAGCTCCACCCCCATGTAATTGTGGGGGGAGATGTGGTCTCATGATCCCCCCTCCTCTAGTAATGATTACCTCTTCTCTAATAACTATAACTGTCCCTGAATTCTTGGGGAGCAGTGGGGCTTTATAAGCTCCTCCCCTAACAACCACTAGGCTGCCTATAAATCGTGGGGAGAGGAGAGGGACCTTATGAGCCCCCTCCAAAATGGAAAGTTAATGGACCCAATTTTGTGCAAGTGTCTCCTTCAGGGAAGCCCAACCTAGCAGAGGATGGGCAAAGACTAGGGGTCAATATGGCCCAGGTAAGTCTTTGGCTGGTTATTCATAATTCATCTTAAAGACTGAAATTTAGGAGCTAGGAAAATGGCTGAGCAGGTAAGAGCATCTGCCGTGCAAGTGTGAGGGCCTGAGACAGCCAAAGGTGGACTCCCCAGAACCCATGTAAACAGCTGGGAGTGGTCATGCATGCCTGGAACCCCAGTCCCATGGGGGGGTGACAGGAGAAACACTGGGGCTCATTGGTCAGCTGCTCTGACCAAAAAGTAAAAAAAAAAAAAAATTAGGGGTTGGGGATTTAGCTCACTGGATGAGCATTTGCTAACAAGTGCAAGGCCCTGGGTTTGGAAAATTAAATATATTATTATATATTCATATTAATATATTATATTATATATATATTATATGTTAGAGAGTAGAAGAGGATACTCCAGTTCTCCTGGAGCTTGGGACAGGCACGCTGGCACCATATATACATACACACACCCCACCACAAACTTCATAGGAACAAAGAAAAGCAAGAAACTAGAATTCAACTTAGTTTTAGCTCTCAGAAGCTTTGCTCCATGGGAACACATGTTCTAAGCTAACTAAAGAATAATCTTTGGGCTGGAGAGATGGCTCAGTGGTTAAGGCACTTGCCTCCAGTGACTAAGGCCCCGGGTTCAATTCCCCAGTACCCACATAAGCCAGATCCACAAGGTGGTGGCCCTGGTTCTCTCTCTCTCTCTCTCTCTCTCTCTCTCTCTCTCTCTCTCTCTCTCTCTCTCTCTCTCTCTCTCTCTCTCTCTCCTTGGAAATGAATAAATATTTAAAAAAAGAATAATCTTTGTCCATAGGTTGTTTCAGTCATTTCTCACCAATCCTATAAAATGAAAATCATATCTTAAAAAAATAATGCCAAACAGATTATTTGCCCCTTTTGGCAACTGACAGTGATCACTTGACCTCATTCCATGAAAATAACTATCTCTGTCTGCTTTCGTCACAGGGATAATTATCATAAACACAAAGGGCACTTTGCAATACTCTGGCACACTTGATCTTTGCAGCTACCCACAGTACCCAGCACACAGATGATAAAGCGAAACCTCAGAAAGGTTATGTCATCCACCCAACAGGGACGCAGATTCGGGCCTTGTAGCCGCTTTGGCACTTTGTGTTTGTGTTTAAGGAAGTCTTCGTATGTAGTAAGTTCATTACCAAGTACGCTACAAAGGATCTCTGTTCCATCTCTAGACGGTTTCTTTACCCTTCCATCAAGATAACTCCCACACACTGATTTACTCTTAGAGTGATAGAATCAGGCACTACAAAACTGTAGATGGATGGGGACTTCAAATCCCCAAGTTGTACAGAAAAACAGAAAAATGTGGTCCAGAGACCTATTTAAAGAATCCCTCCACATGCTTCACCACTCAAGCTGGTTACACAAGAGAGCTGAACACACATCTTGGGAAATCTGGGGCAATGGAAGCTCAAGCAGTTTTTAATTTTTAAACAAGATTCTATGTATCCCAGGCTAGCCTCAAACTCACTCATAATCAAGGATTTGAGGACCTTAAGTCCAGGATTGTCCCACCTCCACTTCTCAAGTGCTGGGATTACAGACATACATCATCACACTTGGTTTAAGAGTTACTGGGGATCGAACCAGGGCTTTAAGCACACTAGATGGCAAGCCAAGAAGCTCAAGTTACCGACAAGAGTATGGAACTAAACCTCCGCCACAGAGAGCTGCCAGGGGTCTTGCCGCCCATTTGCTACAGAACATCCATCACACCCAAGTGACTCAACTTATCCCGTAATATTTCTCAAGCCGAGTAAGATGCTTCTCAGAATATTGTTCTTTAATATTCTTGATAGCTATTTGGGGTGTGTTTTGTATCCGTGCTTCATAAATATTTTCCATTTACCCCCCTTCCATGTGAGAAATTCTTATATGAACTCAGGCATGTATACTATACTATTTTTATATTATATTATTTATATTATATTATATACACACATAATGGGTAAAAATCAAATATTTACTGATAACAAATCATAAATTTATTTTTAAACAATTCTTTGGCATATGATTTATTCCTGGTAAAAGTAAATTGGCTAACAAATGACATGAGATGCTTATTTATCTAATCCAACCCGGGCATACATGCCAAGAAACGGCAGTAAAGAAAATATTCAATGGGCTGGAGAGATGGCTTAGTGATTAAGGCATTTGCCTGTAACACAGAGGGACCCGAGTTCTATTCCCCAGAGCCCACATAAAGAAAGCCAGATGCACAAGGTGGCACATGTATCTGGAGTTCTTTTACAGTGGTTGGAGGCCCTGGTGCACCCATTCTCTCTCTCTGTCTCTCTCTCTCTGTCTCTCTCTGTCTCTCTCTCTCTCTCTCTGCCTCTTTCTCACTCTCAAATAAATAAAAATATTTTTTAAAAATTCAGTCTTTCTTTTCCATAATAAACCATTATGTTCCTACAAAAGCAGTGATGTGTAGTGAAAACACTACAGTTTATACCACGCAGCACTTTCTGACCTGAGCTGAGATATTTGCAGCACATTCGTGGGTGTTGCCTGGCAGAAGTGCCCACAGTGCAAAGGGCGCATATTGGGTGTTCAGAGATGAGGCTGCAGTGATGCTCTGGATACCACACTGGTGAGCGCTGCCAGAAACGCCTGGGACGCATCGCGCTCTAACTGTGAATTAATTGCTGGTCATTCCACATTCAGAAATCTGTATTGCTGAATTTTCTCAGCCCCAACATTCAGTTAAAAACATTCAGTGTAGCTGGGCGTGGTGGTGCATGCCTTTAATCCCAGCACTCAGGAGACAGATGTAGGAGGATCGCCATGAGTTCAAGGCCAGCCTGAGACTACAGAGTAAGTTTCAGGTCAGCCTGGACTAGAGCAAGACCCTACCTCGAAAAACAAAAAAAAAACAAAAAAAAACAAAAAAAAAATTCAGTGTAAAAAGCTGTGTTTTATATAATATATATTTAAACATAGAGTCTTTTTTTTTTTAAATTAGTAGGAAATAAAAAAAATTGACCGGACATCTTACCAAATTGGAATTATTTATCACAAATAAGCACATACAAAGATGCTTACCATCATTAGCTATCAGAGAAATTCAAATTGAGATTATGATAAAGGCTGGAGAGATTGCTCAGTGGTTAGGTACATTTCCTGCATGGAAGCCAAAGAGGGGCTGAACTTGCCTGAGTTCATATATCCAGATCTCCTAAACTGCTGGGTGTGGCCACACACACTGGCACCCTTTCCTGCCAAATGGAGCAGAGAATAGGAGAAACAGCAAGCTCTGGTACTAGAAGAGACTCCAGCTCAAGACGAGAATAAGCAGAAAAGAAATGAACAGGAACCCCAACGAACGTTCTCTGGCCACAGCAGGCAAGTGCCCCTGGCACAGAGGAGTCCAGGAGGTGCTACAAGGGTCAGTCAATACATGCATACACCTCACACCACATTATCCACACATACACATAAGCCCCAAATCAAACACAGAGACAACATCAAATTCTGAGGAGGATGTGAAAAAATGGGTCAGTCACAGATTGCTGGTGGGTGTGTAAAATGGTCCAGCTACTCCAGAAAATAGCGTGGTAATTTCTTATGAAATTAAACATGCAATTACTATATGTTCCAATAGTTTTACTCTTGGGCATTTATCCCAGAGAAATGAAAACTTATGTTCACACAGAAGCCTATACACAAAAACTCGCAGCAACCTCATTCATAAGAGCCAAGATCTGGAAACAGCCCAGACATCCTTCCACACAGGTGAACGTGTAAACCAACTGTGGTGCACACAGGCATAACGAGAAATGAAAGATTGGTGAGACCTGGATGGCTCTTAAGGGAACTGGGGGGTTTGAAAAACCTAACCCCCAAAGATGATGAACTACATGGTTCAATTTGGGGGACTGGAGAACCATCAGCGGTATCCAAGGACAGAGAGAAGAGGGGAAATATGTATGAATGGAGGGAGGAGAGAAGGGAAGGAGAGAGGGAAGGAGCTTAGTGTAACTATGACATCTTTATAATGGTGGCAAAAATACAAACCCACCAATGAGGTAAAGTTACACAGAACTGAAGACACACAGGCGAGTACAGGTAAAATAGGAAAATGAAATAGGACTAATAAATTGCATCATTGTCAATATCCTTATACTACACAGTTGTGCAAGACGTCACCATGGGAGGAAGTTGTATCAAAGCTATGTTACTCCTGATGACTTAGAATTTATTGTGACCTCACTTTTTTTTAACAAATCAGATTAATAACAAGTACTTGCTCATTAGCTACTCTAAAGTAATAACGTATTAATTTATTGTTTTTCTTCTTTGATACAAGACCACTTGTTTTTCCCTATATGATTAGGTATCACATAACTTCCATGCTATGCAGTGTTGGATTGATGATTTACAAGCAGGTGTGATGAGCTCCCGTTTGCATGAAGCTTTAGGACAGGTAAGTTTCACAGGATAAGGAAACAAGCTGCTCAGCAGAGTGGTTGCCTATGGGTCTAGGGAGATGGAACTGACTGAATAGTGTGGGGATAGTGAGTTTTCATTGCACTGTGAACCCTGGAAACAAAAGTGTGTGCCTTCATCAAAAGCAAGGGAATGACCTGGGGAGATGGCTAGGTGGATCTGAGTTCAGATCCTCAGAACCCGAGTAAAGCCAGATACTCTAACACTAGCATTTATAATCGCGGCATGCATCTAGGGCAAGAACGCCCAATAGCTCATGGGCCTGATGAACACAGCATTGAACAACAGAACGAGAGGCCCTGCCTCACAGCAGCTGGTGCAAGGCCAGGACCAGCGGCTTTAGCTGTGCTCACTTCCATGTGTGTATTATGGCCAGCACATACCCACGCTCATGCATGGACACAGATATCACACACACACTTACCCACCATCAAAGAAAATAGATAAATAAGCCCCTCAAGGAATGAGTCAATAAGATTCATGTCCTTCAGTGTATAGGAATTTCATAGAAACCAAACCAGAAACTGACTTTATGTGTCACCTTCTTCTGATTGAAGACTCTGTGATCTAAGATACCAAAGCCTTTCTACATCCAGGCACCACACCAAGTGGTTTAAGACAGTCTACCTCCCATCTCTTCCTCATGCCTTCTTCTCACAGAAAGGAAATTACAATCAACAGAGTAACCAGGAAGCAAATTCATATAAAAACTATCGTTCAATCAGACTAAATTAAATTAAGACAGATGTAATTAGGTCCCTCTGAAACTCATTTTGGCTAATACTTTGTTTACATGCAGCTATAGATGTACCAACTACTGACCTCAGGCACTTTTAGCTGGCTGTTATATTAATTATTACATGTGCTTTTTATATTCCAGCTCAAGATATCCTTTATAGGTCTGAGTAGCTAGTGTTCAGCTGCCAAGGTTACTTCAAATGATTCCAGATCCCACAGGAGGAAAAAAAAGAACAGCTACGAAAGCCACATATTCATATAGGTGTGTACATTTGGCCTGTTAGAGGTACACGATTTCCTTTGCTTGCTCATGATTTTATTCTACTTGGAATATTTCTTTCTTTCAGTAAAAATAAAAGACGGATGAGGGACTATTCTTTCTTATACCAGTCGAACCCAACCCTTTCCAGTTAATAGGCTTTCATTGCTGAGACATGTCTGGTTAATCGGTCAGACAAGTCAAGACGCTGATGAAAATGATTGCTGACCATACAAGCAAGCGATTCATAGACAAGATAAAAATGTTAGAAACTTCTAGTGCCTGTTGTTATCCATGTTGGCCCCGTCTCTTTGAAATCCCATTTTACGTTAAACTACCTCACAGGGGTGGCTAAAGCTTGCTCAGGATGATACAAGTGGTCATATCCATCTCTTTGAATGTTATTTACATCCAATTTGCTCCTCTGTGTTACTATGGATTTGGATCTGTACCTTGTTTTAGCCCTTCTGACATTAATTAATAGGCACTTCAACATTCAGTATTATCACTCATAAACTCCAGAACTTCCTATGATTCAACCTTTGTTCACAAAGAAGCAAACCTTCAAACTCTCATCCTAAGGACCAGGCATGGTGATGCTTACCTATAAAACCAGCACAGGGGAGGCAGAGGCAGGAGAATCAATGAAAGTTCAAGTCCAGCCTTGGTCTAACTAATGAGTTTCAGGCCAGCAGGGCTACACAGTGAGACCTTCTCTCATTTAAAAAAAAAATCTTCTAGGGCTGGAGAGATGGCTCAGAGGTTAAGGCACTTGCCTCCAGTGCCTAAGGCCCCTGGTTCAATTCCCCAGTACCCACATAAGCCAGACCCACAAGGTGGTGGCCCTGGTATGCGCTCTCTCTCTCTCTCTCTCTCTCTCTCTCTCTCTCTCTCTCTCTCTCTCTCTCTCTCTCTCTTTCTGTATCTCTCTGCTTGAAAATGAATAAATAAAATATTTAAATATATATATATATATCCATCTAGTCAATATTTTTAAAAAATCTTCCAATAAACACTGATGGGGGGATATAAGTCTCAAAGCAAACTTTTATTTAACCTTCATAAAAAGGTTAGGGCAGGAGAACAGCAGAGACAGCCAAAGAGCATGTGACGGTCGCCAGCTAGAATAAGAAACAAAAGAACCCCTCTTTCCCTTTACAAATACCCCTGGATGTCCTTGACCATAAATGCGGTTAAGAATCACACCTGACCCTTCGCAGTAGGTCTGAGTGTGCCACCCAATGAATGTTTATTTTTAAAACTCTGCCCTCTTCAGAGCTAAAAACCATCTATTGAGGAATCTCTTCTTTCTTAGACTACTCAGCCAGGAGGCCTACAAGTGCTGATATTTCAAGAAACCTAATCTCTTAATGACTGGTGTCAGGGAGAGTCATCGGGAAATAAGCTTCATCTCAGGGCCATGGGAGCTCCAAACTTCAAGCAGGGAATCATGATTGCCACCAACGTGACACGGGCATGCTATAATCTGTCTGCCCAGGGGTGCTCCATCCAGACACACACTGCATCCATCCCAGGACAGTGCACATTCCCAAGCCAAAGACACTACAGGCTTCCAGCATGCTGTGCACAGCAGGGGGTCTAGTGGCCATGGATGATGGAGGGAGGGAAGAAGGGCTGTGAGAGGGGTAACGAGGTGGATGGGCACCCATGGTAGGAGTATTCAGAAAGGTTTGGCTTCTGAGCTTGGTTTTATCAATGATAGTAAATGTGCTTTACTAGCTGGACAGAGGAGGCAACATAGGTAGAAAGAAATGTGTGCAATGAAAACAAACACTTTGGGTTTTGTACCGAAACCATGAGACTTTAGCCGAGCTTTCCAAGAACTGTGGTGATGGTACAAGGGTACCGTGGGTACTTAGAGGAAAAGGGGAGGCTGAGGAAAGTGTGTGCTTACTGATCAATTCCACCAGAACTTACTCAGTGAACACTGACTCGGACAGCACTATTCTAATGTGCTAGAGCCAAGAAGAATCTAGAAGAACGTAGGATCGTTCTTTACAAAGAAATCAGGCCTAGGGTGTCTTAAGAGATTCTGAACATAAACTCTGTCACTTTAATTCCTTCCCCCAAACCACAAAAGAGCCTTTCAGCTCTTCAAGCGAAGCTAGAAAACCTGATCTGCCAGAGGCGAGTCACATACCTGCTCCCATATTAGTTCTTCAACTAGCCTGTGAGGAAGATGCTACATGCGGATGATAAGAATGGAAAGATCCAGAATACTCATTGAACTCAAAAGAAATCTCTCTTTTCTGTGTGCTTAGGAGAGGCTTTTGTTAAGTGGCGAATATACCTAGATAACAAGCATGCTACAACTGAACTCCATTTACAGCTCCAGACTGGGTTTGGCTCAGTCTCAGCTTACAAACTCATTTCCCAGCCTGCACCATGGTTGGTTCACCAAGTACAAAGGGACAGGGGATCTGAAGGAAGGAAAGAGCTCCCACCAGACAACCAAGGAAAGAAGTACATTCGAGGACGGTTTCTTTTACATACCATGGTAGACAGGCAATGTTACACACCACAAACTCAAAGGTTATCTGAGGGGCTAGGAAGATGCCTCAGTGGCTAAAGCGCTAGCTGTACCAGCCTGAGTACCAGAATTTGGAACACTGGAACCCATATAGAAAGCAAGAGACTATGGCAGTCATCTGTAATTCAAGCCATGTCTGCAAGCAAGATGGCTGGCAGAGACAGGAGAATCCTTTGAAGCCAGTCACCCAGGTAAAAGCAGTAGTGAACATCGTGAAAGCCAGTCTCAAAGATGATGGATGACAGGGACCAAGCACAGCACAGTGTGTTGTGCCCACACATTACTGTGGACTATATGACGTTTGTCTGTCACAAATCACGTACAGAGTGAGCCAAAACACACCTCCAAAGCTTCTGGCAGATGGTGAATGATGCCATTCATCTGCTAAATAACTTGGAGCGTCTTCAATTCACTCCTAGGCACAGACATACCATAAGTCCAACACAGTGACTTTACATAGCCCAGGACATTCACTAATGGTCCTTTGGGTATAATTTATCTGCCTAAGTCTAACTAGTGATAGGGTATTAGTCACACAAAGCATGAAAAATAAGTAATAATCTTAGATACTTATTAATAGAGACCCTTGAAAGAATTTAGGGACAGAGGGGGGATGCTATCAAGAAAGACAGGAAGTAGAGTAAGAAGGGAAAGTATAGATCAGCCAATGGCACAACTCGATACGGATGTGAAAGTGATATGCATCCAGCAGAAAGTGCACTTTGAAGTCTGACTTTTTGTGGGCTGGTACATGCAATGGGGTTCCCTCTCTGTGCTGGGCCCAGGCAATGAGCTGCAGTAGCTTCCTCTCAGCCCTGATGGCAGGAGGGAAAGTCACCAGTATGGAACAGGGTGCTATGTTGTTGAGCTGGGATTACAGATGGTACTCAGTACTCAGTACTTTACATGGGTCCTAGGGATCTGAACTCAGGTCCTCGTGCTTACACAGCACGTACGTGCTTGACCAACTAAGCTATCTCCTCAACTCCTTTAATTCTTGATTTACAATATTTTCGGTCTTTAGTGGGTTGGAGATCTCATCCCATGTCCAGAGAGGTTGAACCCTCATGTATACCACCAGGTCAAGTACAAGACCCAGAGACTTCCTTCCCCATAACCGTTGAAATGGAGGGAGCAGAAGAGAAGAGTGGTTTCCATCCCAAGGTTTAACTTCTGATGTATGTACTCTCAGAACCAATAAAAAGGGAAGGAGGGTGTGCAAGTCATATTCATGTCATTATCCTTAGGGGGTTCATGAAGAAGCAGATCCAGGGTTACAATCCATCCTGTGACTGAAGTATGTATTCAGGGCACCCAGTGATCTCTCCACTGAGCTGGGGAAGAAATCTGCACCTCTGTACCATGCACTGGAGCCAGCAGCTGACTGTCATGTTGAAGACTAAGAGCTTCCTAGAGACACCTTTCTTGGTCAGAAAAATCTCAGCAGTTCATAAAGTCGTTTTAATTTTCCATAGCATTTTTATAGACATCTCTGCACAATTAGTACCCTGTGTTGCAAACTGAAATTGCTCATGCCTAGTTGTAAATTTTATTAGCACGCATGGGGTCCCTGAAAGCACTGTTAACTGTGACGGCCACCTGTTGCTCCCTGGTTATGAGTCATCCTCAGTCAAGGATCAGGTAGGTCTTCTTGGTGGTGGGAAGCCCACGGAAGCTATCCCAGAAGGGAACTGCTAGACAAGGCCCACATTCAGGAGCTGGGGGTCAAAACGATCAAAAACTCTAGGTCATCCTCAGCTACATAGTAAATTCAGGGCCAGTCTGGACTACAGGTGATCCTATGTCAGAAAGAGAGAGAGGAGAAAGAGAGAGAGAGAGAGAGAGAGAGAGAGAGAGAGAGAAGAAAGAAAATGCAAATTTGGAGAAGACTGGCAAGAGGACTCAGAGGGTAAAGTGCTTGCTGCCCATGTGTGAAGGTTTGACTTCAGATTTCCAGGAGCCACAGAAAATGCCAGATGCGCTAGTGCACAACTGTCATTCCAGCACTGGGGAGCAGAGACAGGAGGATCCCCAACGCAAGCTAGAGAGCCATTCCAGCTGAATCAACAAGCTCTGGGTTCACAAGAGAGGAGAACGTATGACACAGACCTCTAGCCTACACATGAACCCATGTACACATGCACCCACACACATACACATGCCCCTGTGTACACATGCACCCACACATATACACATGCACCCGTGTACATATGCACTCACATACATACACCTGTGTACACATGCACTCACACACATACACATGCACCCATGTACACATGCACTCACACACATGCACATGCACCTGTGTACCCATACACTCACACACAAAAGCATACATTCACAAACATACATACACATACATGTACACATGCACTCACACACATGGACACATGAACAAAAGAAGGCAAGGGGAAGGAGCTTACCACATAGGCTAGATATGCCCTGTTCTCTTAGAGGGCTGAGTCACACATACAAATGAAAGCCTTACAGATATGATAAACTTAAAACGGTAGCCTTTTTGAAGTTTTAGAATTCTTATACTGAACCATCTCAGGAACAATAATGTTGAAGAAAGAGAAGGCCATTCTTACACTTACTCATGAAAGTGTCTTGAGAGAGGTTAGAAGTTCTGAAATCCTTGCTTGCTGGATGTGGAAACCAGGGGATGGAGGGAGTATAAATACAATTTCAAGAGGCCATACCGTACATTTAGTTACTGATAACATTTTTTTGTCCATGCAACAGCTATGTTTTGCAAAGATAACATTGTACCATGCATTGTTGTATCTTCCAGTGTAAGTTAATTTGAAATGTAAATTTAAAGCATTGCCTAAACACGAAAACATAGTTCTAATATTTAAGGCTTTTATATACTCTCGCTTCCATAATTATTTCTCTATTAGTGGGAGGTAAGAATGTTCTTTACCTCTCCTATTTAGAGCATTTTTACATAGAGATTTCATGTGTCCATCAATAAACCAGAAATAAGTGACATTTTGGTTTGAGGGGTGCTTTCCAGTTTATTTTTTTTGGGGGGGGGTAGCACTCATTTATTCCAGGCAGGCTTCAGAGTCTTTGTCTATGCATTAGACAAATAAATAATAAATAATTATTTAATACAGCTTGAATGAAAGGAGGAACTGTCAGTAACCCTGAGCTGCAAACCAAGAGGGTGCAAAGGTGAAGGTTCCAGCTCTGACTCTCGGTCATGGTGGGCCAGAACTAAGAGGACAGGATGGGGATACAGGCTGAGCGCCCCAGCTCTCAGAAGCAGCACGGGTCCAGCTTCCCGACACCCTGGCATCACAAGGCAGGTCTTCCCCGAGGGTCCCTCTTCCTGCCTCGGGGAGCTGGAGAGGCTGGGAGAGCAGGGTTTATATATAGACCAAGCTGGACCCTAATTGGTTGGGTGTATGCAAGTGAGGTGAAAACCATGAGGACCAGTCAGGAGAACTGGCCCACCTGGCCAGGAAAAAGCCCCTACCAAAACATGGTGGCCTCATTTCCCATGCCACCATGGGATCAACTAAGAAGGGGAGCTCAGCTATGATATGGCAGGTCACCCAGGACTCCACGGGCTCCCCCGTCACCCTGGGGACCACAGAAGGGCCTCTGCTCCTGGGCCGTTGGCAGTGATGGGAGGACAGCTGTTAGAGGGGTGCCAGAGGACAGTCTGCACCCTGAGTTTTTCCACGTGCTGCCACAGATCCACCAGACGGCTCTTCTTGCTCTTCCCTGCCTTTACCTCCCAACTCCTGGGATTCCAGTGTGTGCCACAATGCCGGGCCATAAGTACATCTTTTGAGGTATGCAACATGTGCATTCCTGCAATAGCAATGTGTAATAGAAAAGTGAAGTTTGATGTAGGCGAGAAATATCCTCTCTTCAAAAGATTGAGTTATACGTACAACTGAACACCTTGCAGACATGAGTGGACTCCATAAAAACCCTGCTATTACCAGGAACCAGAGTATTTGCTGTGGTCTGGATGGGGTTGAGGTTCAGGAGTTGAGCCTGTGCTAAGCATTAAAACAAGGCCTTGGGTACCATAGCACTCAAAATATGAAACTGATATTAATTTGGACCTTTTAGTTCTACCATTTCCCATGTATCCCAGACTGCCTCGTGCCTCATTCTCTTTAAAGACAGTGACTTTATATTCTCTATATCTAAGGATGGTGGTTTGTTGACTAGCTCCACCGTGAAAGCAAATCAAGCTGTATGGGGAAAGATTTTTTAAAATGCTGAGAAGCAAGGGAGAGAGAAAAGAAAAAAGCAGATTTGGATAACCATAACCCAAGGTCTATATACCATTACTGAACTGTCGAGACATCTTAACTCAGTTCTCATAAGTGTTCCTGAAAAAATATATTCTTACCTGTGAAGTGGAAAAAGAAACAGACTTCAGGTTTAATAGAGGGGGAGAGGGTGGGGGCGAGTCCACAGGAAAGCCTGGGTGAAGGAGGAGGCCCAGCACGCAGTTGAAGACAAGGTAAAGGGCTGAAGTAACATTTCTTCCTCAAGTCTGGGTCTGAGGTGAGAGCAAGCCTGGAGCCCACTGAGCTTAGAGAGAGCCTCTGCCCTTGCTTGGATTCTGGTCCTGTCCGCACTCCAGAACCTGCAGGCTGGGGGGAGACAGCAGTTCAGGGAGTCTCAAGGTCATGACTAGGGTTGGCACACAATGTTCACACTCAGTGAAAATAGGCCTCTGAAGAATGAAATCATGCCCCGGAGAGAGCCACTCCAAGGGGATTAGCCTCTGGGAGCCCTCCATGCAAAAGTTCATACCATAAAACAGCTACTGTGTACATTTGGAGGTTCTAATTAGCCCCCAGCTCCTGACTTGCAGAAACTTCTGGGCAAGGGTGTCCACAGTCTTGGCTCTTCCCGTTACCCATCAACCCTCTAAGTGCTTTGGGTAGAAAACTAGGTCATAAACCAAAAGGCATTAACCATCATCTTGAATGGCAGATTTCGTTCCAGAGGTTATGATAATAACATGAGTGTAAACACATTTTCAAGTTCTGACATCTGCCTGAAAAAGTGCTCAGAACCAATCTTCCCGTTTGGCTCCCTGAGCTTCAGATTATAGAACTCTGACCCTGGACGAATACAGGGCCTTCCTAGAACGACTGTATCCCATTTATACCCCCCTTCCTGCAGACCCACACCAAAACAAAAATAAGTCTCAAAAAGCCTCAGCTTCCTCCACCCTATCCTGAGCCCAGAAAGGAGGGGCAGGCAGGGTGAGGAGGGAGGGAGGGAGGGAAATGGAACTTGGTCGGCAGCTGTTTTTTCCATAAACTCCAGCAGAAATCCTCCCACTTCCTGCACTCTCTTTGGCACCCCCAGCAGAGAGAAGCTGGAGGAGAAATCTCCTTCCTCCAGCACAATCCTCTGGCTCTAGCCTCTCCCATGCAACTGACCAAGGTCACTTCAAACCCACCCTGGAGCTCAGGAAAGAAGCCAAAGGGTTTGGCTCAGCTTCCTTTAAGGGCTGATGCCTGCTCTCCGGGGCTCCTGGACGGTTTCTCCTTCACCCTCCACCCCAGGTACCCAGCTCTGAGGCCCAAAAAGGAGCAAAGGAAGAGGGGGTCATGCTCATCTCACACCTTCCAAGAATCCACACAGAAGAACACAGCTGTTGTCAATGGTTCCAAACCTACAAAGCCAGCCTGTCCTGAGCCCTCCTCTGAGGGGGGAAGGGAGGAGGGAACATGAGAAGCAGGGGAGAGCAGCTGCACTCACTCAGCCAGCCCAAAAGCTCTAATTTGTTAACCTAGAAACCCCTGGGGCCCTGCAATCAAAGAGGGCTCCCCCCTACAGCACCTCGGATTACTCTCCCCCCCCTTCCAGTGGGAACAGAGAAGAGGGGAAATAAGGACATATGTGTGCAAAACAGAAATACTGCATAACACTCACTTGGCTCTGAGGAAAGCCCAGATTACAGCCCCACACCTCTGTGTCTGTCCAAATGGGAAGGGAAAATACAGGGTGCAACCTTCACCCAGCTGCCCAGACACTCTGCCAGCCCGAGCATCAGCACAACCCAAAATTGCTCAGTCCACAGCTGGCCTTGGGTTTTTAACTCCTTAGGGTTTTCTAGGTCATTTTTGGTAAATTGGCTTCACATCCTTGTCTTATCATTATTGTGGGGTGGTCATAGTACTTCATAACGTGGGGACGAACCAGTTAGGCATTATATAACATAGGTTTATGCATGGATTTTTTTTCTCTTAAAAAGTCCCTCAAGGGCTGGAGAGATGGCTCAGCGGTTAAGGCACTTGCCTCCAGTGCCTAAGGCTCCCTGGTTCAATTCCCCAGTACCCACATAAGCCAGACCCACAAGGTGGTGACCCTGGTGTTCTCTCTCTCTCTCTCTCTTTCTCTCCTCTCTCTCTCCTCTCTCTCTGCTTGAAAAATAAACAAATTATTTTTTAAAAAGTCCCTCAAATCATTCTTTAAAAAGTCCATCAAACTATTCTTAAATGACCAAACAGTAACCGAAAAATGTGAATCAATGTTAATGCCACAAATCTGTTAATTAGTTAAAAAGTAAGAAATAAAATTCCCGAGGCTGGGGAGCTGGCTCAGTGGGTAAAGTACTCGCTCTACAAGCACAAGGACCAGCACCCACATCGAAAGCCAAGCAAGGAGTTAATTAAGCACCTGCTACCCCAGGGCTGGGGAGGAGGAGTCACGGAATCCCTGGGCCTTGCTGACTTGAATTTCAAGTTCATGTACAGACCATGTCTCAAAAATAAGATGGAGAGCAATTGAGGAAGACATCCAATATCAACCTCTGGCCTCCACATGAACACATGCTTGTGTCTGCAACACACACATGTAACAAATAAGATAGAAACAAAAAATACAAGCGTGGGCAACATGCATCTAATTCCATACTATACCATACCATGGCATCGGTGACTGGTTTTAAAATGAAGATTATAAGCAAGCGGTGCCAGCAGTAAGTAAGCCACTGTGTCCAAATGAAACTCTACACTGCCTATGGCACATTGTCCGGAAGGCCACCTGACTTCCACGATTCAAGCCAAAAACACTTTCCAAAAAAATGTTTTTGAAAGTTGGAGTTTTATGTACTCCAAAAGCAAGTTCTTATAATTTTAACCAAAGAAGAATATACAATTATCATAACAATTGTTGGCATAAAAATGGTGTTTCTCAAATACATCTAAGTCTCAAAAAGATGTCATACCCTGTTGCTACAATTCAGGTCCTGTTCTCTACAATTCCCCAAACTCTGCTTTTCCTCCAATTAAGAGAAAAGAAGGTGCCGGGTGTGGTGGCGCATGCCTTTAATCTCAGTACTCGGGAGGCGGAGGCAGGAGGATCGCCATGAGTTCAAGGCCACCCTGAGACTACATAGTGAATTCCAGGTCACCCTGAACTAGAGCGAGACCCTACCTTGAAAAACCAAAAAAGAGAAAAGAAGGTAAGCTCCACTAAGACACTCCTGATTCCAAGTCAGTGAGATCTGAGTTGGAAATCTGATTTTCGTCTGCTGACTCTTCCTCTCTATTTCCAAGACTACTTAAGCCAAAAAGAAAGATGGGCCAGGAAAAAATTAAATACCACTTAGAGACACCTGTCTGCACAGACCAATTTCCTAATCTACATTGTAGGCAAGGCAAATCAATAGCTGAGCCAGTGACCATTCCAGGAAGAAAACCAGTTAACTTCTGCTTCAATTTTGATGGAAAACTTCACCACGTGTGGGAAACTGGAAATGCATCTGCTTTCTACCCTGAAGGCCATCCAGAAGTCCTCCAGGTCCCTCCCTGTCCTTCCCTCCTTGCCTGGGGTTTGCATGTCTCTCACCTCTCTCCATCATTGCTGCCAACAGGGAAGGATGTTTAGGAACTGGATTTGATCTGTTTGCTGGCTTTCAAAAAGAAACGAGAATCTCAAACTGTCCCCAGGTGCGGTGGCTCATGCCTGCAATCCCACCGCTTGGAAGGCAGAAGCAGTTCCAGGCCAAGACCTTGCCTCAAAACAACAAAAATAAACAAATAAAACTCCTACATCACAATGTGAGGGGCTGGTTTAATTAGACAGCCTTTTGGTAGGCAGTTAGACAGGGACGGCCCCAAGGGTGGGATCTTATGATCTCCCGTCACACCTGCCACACTTGCCAACTTCTGGCACCAACTCCAGCTGGAGCTCATGGAGAGATCCTCAGTCTTCTTTCCCAGTCTTGAGCCTGTCTCCACTCGGGTAAGAGGATTTTCTTCCACCCCGTAGGGCTGCTAGGTTGGGAGAGGAGATATAGTTTTCTTTATTACTTACTTGGTTTTTTAATCTCTTTTTGAATGCACACACCTTTTAAAACCCCTTTTTATATTTTTTGTGATGGTCAGTACACATGGGCCCCTGGACCACGTGGTGAATTGTCTCTGATTCCCTGGTCACTTTCCTTTCCTCTGGGTCCTTTCCCTCTCTCTCACATCTCTGTAGTGTTTGCTAAAGTGTGATGCTTTAAAAATCATTCTCTTGTCTGGATTGCCAATTCTTTGGTAAATTACAGACACGAACTCAGGACTTGGGGTTCTGGAAAGCACTCTGTATTTGTCCTTTTACAAAAAGACCCTAAAACTTCCAGGAGAGGCGAACTGAAGGAAGCAAAAAAAGCTATGTCCAAAAATCATCAAGTGCCATGTTTCCAGGTGTTTCTATGCAGTAAGGTCGCTTCACCTTCATGCCCAGTGCCGTGACATCACTGCTTGAATTTTCCACACTGCCCATTGCTGTGGTTTGTCCACTATCAGCCCATGTGTGAAGGTTTTGTTCCCCAGGGTGGCATGACTGGAAGGATCTATGGACCGACCTTTAGGAAGAGAAACCCGTGGGAGGTCCTCAGGTCATTGGCAACATGCCCCCAAAGAGGATATGGGACCTCAGCCCCTTCCTGTCTTTTTTGTTTTTTGGAAATCTGCTTTTCTGAGCTCTCCCTGCCAATAGGCACTCTCACTGCCTAAAGCATTAAGCCCACCATGACCCCAGTCATGAACTAGGACCTTTTCTCTTTGAACGTTAACTATCTGAGTTATTTCATTACAGTCACATGAAGCTAACTGGCACAGTTGTCCATAGGATCAGGTTCATAAATACAGATGAGTTGTACTTACAATTTATCTTTCCTAAAAATCGACACTGCCAAAACAACTTTAGTCACCAATCAGAGCACATTTAACATTAATATTCCGCTGGTTTAAAACACTGATTCATTCTTCCTCACAAGACTATAGTACTAATAATCCAAACTGCAAGTCCTACAATTCACCAATGAACAATATCATGTTCAACCAACATGTGGAGAACCCAGTATTCAATCGGGTGGGACCTAACAAAGCATAACTCTTGAGCTCCAAAAGGTGCTATGAGCAGTGTCCAATCAAAATACTTTGGGAAAGAAAGGTGAACCAAAACACACAGTCTGGAGACACGAAGTTCAGTATGATCATTTAAGTTCCATAAGGCCCTTGTATGTTCCCTGTATGCACTGGACTCTGGGTTGGCCATGGCTCATAGTTACCAAAGAATTTCCTATATTCTGATGGAGCTTTTGAAAGTCCACCTCCATGCCCTGCACTGCACAGTGTTTGCATGAACGCAATGGATCATGGGTGTTGGTGAAGGGCATGTCCAGTCATGGGACACTGAGGACCTCCCAAGAAGGGTCATCATTTGGGTGAGTTTCAGAAGACACAACAGCAAACGTGTTAGTTCACTACATCCTGTTAACCACACTCAGATGCTGAGGTACTGTGTGTGTGTGCAGCGCATGTGTACGTGTGTGCACATGCACACTCCCGGTGCTTCCCCAATCTCTCATCCACGTGTTTTCCTGAATCCAGGAATTCTGCTTTTTCAGTCAGACTGGCTGACTAGCAAGCCCCGGGGATGGTCTCCTCTCTGCCCTGGAGGGCTGGAGTTATGGGCACGTGTGGTTATGCCCAGCTGTTTCCATGGGTGCTGAAGATTCGAACCTGGGCCCTCTTGAGACTTCAGGCTTGCATGGCAAGTGCTCTTACTTCTGCATCATCTCCAGACCCTCAGACACTGTTTCGATGTTGCTTTTTAAAAACTGTCCAGATACTTCAGAGCATCTTTTTACTCCTCTACTGCATCAAAATATGCCCTTGGCTCTGAAAATGAAGAAATCCCAGTATGGGCTAGTGATATCTCTCAGTCTTTCAAAAAGTAAAAGTTAAGCCAGCTGACGTTAAATAAAAATGCTTACTTCGTAGGAAATACAGCTGAGAAATGACAAATTTTAAATCCGCCATAATGTGATTATGGCTACTAGCATGAAAGGGAATATTCTTTACTGAAATAGAAATTAAGGAGCAGTGCTCCAGATAAGACAATTTACCAAGGAAGCGGGAAGCATTTCCATAACCGAGGTGCACCCATCAATCACCTTGACTCGCTGGTGATAAATTCTTGGCAAACCCTGCTGGGAATGCAATGGGTGGCACTTCCTATGCATTTAAAAGAGGGCAGATATGTGCCACTGATGCAAAGCCTGGCATCACGTGACCAGGAAGCAGGGTGATGCTGGTCGATGACAGTGAGGGCCTTCAACACCTAGGCACGGACCCTGGAGGTCCTGGAATACCCTCTCTGCAATCAACTGTTTCTTCTGGAGGGTCCATGTGCAAAACTACACTGGGGGTGTCCCGAAGATGTGTGGGTGACATCACGCTTGGACTGGAAGCTGCAGGAAGAAAAGACATAGTAACTGGGGGGGAAAATTCGACAAGGCACTTTACAGAACTGTCTTAGAAAACCAGCGCCTACAATCCCATCAGAACAAAAGTTTCCGCTTGGAGAAATGTCCCAGACAGCGCCAGTCCAGTGAACAGGGAGAAGCTTCCTGGGTTTCACGGGAAAAGCATGATTTTCAAATTACGATTTTTGAGAAGGAAAGAGAAGGAATGATTTAAGCCTGGTAAATGTGAAACACATGGTTTCCTCCGAGAGATCTTGTCGCTGTGACACAGCTATTTCACTTATGTGAAAGAAACAAATTATAAAGATTTAAACACAATGCCCCTTCGAACACAGCACATGCTTCTGTTGGAGGCCTGGGGCCCAAGGCTTTCAAGACTGACTCCCAGGGGAACGGGACTCTCCTCCTCGCTGGGGACATGGCAGAACAGCCACCCACACAGCAGGAAAGGCAGCTGGGTGGGTGAGCTGTCAGCAGGACATCTGCCCACTGAACCCAGCCTCAGCGCATGAGAAACAAAACCATCCAATGGAAACCAGGAATGGGCTCGAGGGGATGTCAGAGTCCTGCTCACTGCACGCTGGATGACTAGCATTCTCCATGATGTTTCATTTGGCCTGTTTAAAACTCAGAGTGCTTTCTCTTTACTTCAGCTGTAGAGTCATCTGAGAGGTGTGAGTGTGAGTGTGTGTGTGTGTGTGAGTGTGAATATGAGTGTGTGTGAGTGTGACTGTGAGTGTGTGTGAGTGTGAGAGTGTGTGAGTGTGTATGAGTGTGTGTGAGTGTGTATATGTGAGTGTACAAGTGTGAGTATGAGTGTGTATGAGTGTGAGTATGAGTATGAGTGTATGTGTGTATGAGTGTATGTGTATATGTGTGTGTGAGTGTATGAGTGTGTGTGAGAGTGTGTATATGAGTGGGAGTGTGTGTGTGAATGTATGTGTGTATGTATGTGTGAGTGTGAATGTGGGTGTGTGTGTACGCTGACCTCTACAAGGAGTCTCTATGACACTGTAAAGGTGAGAGACTGCGTTCTCTCACTGAGTCCTATCTCTCTAATTCAACACTAAACTACTATGTCATTTGGGCTTTTGATGAAAACTGCCCAGAAAATCTTTTCTTTTTGCCTTTCCTTTCCTTTCTTGATTTCATTCTGAGAATGTGAGCAGCCATCTTGGGAAGGTGAGTAGATTCCACGCTGCTTGGTGCTGTGTGGCCCTGTGAGCAGGCAGGATATGACACCCACATGGCAGTGTCCACCTCATTCCCACGGCCTTGCTCATCTTGAGGGAGGGCATGGGTTAGGACAGGAAGGTCCTGTCCGATCTGGAGCATGGGAAAGAGTGTCGTTCAGCGTGGCTGTGACTCTCTTTCTTCTTCCAATGCCTCCCATCAGATGGGAAACAAGCTTGGCAGAAATGTGATCAAAAATGCAATGCCAGTATGTGCTAAATGATCTCTGGCATGCACCTGCATACCCTCCACTACACTGTTCCTGACTGACCACCTGCCTCTCCCCAAGGCTGCTTCCCCAGGAATGAATCTGCCTGGCAAGCCATAAGGATAAGGCCACCAAGTCCCTGCTAAGGTCTGCTGTAAGTCCTTCTTTTCTCAGAAGTTTATGCTTTAGCAGAGGGATTCAGAGAAAGGATGCCCAACAAGCACCAGCAGCCAGACAGGCAGGGGGAGAGAGAGATTTTCTCCCCCTTTATATAGCCTTAGGGCAGGGTCTTGCAACCCTTTCCCAGACTTGTTGGCTTCCTGAGTCTCTGGAATTTCCTTCCTGCACTACCCTCCTGGGAAGGGATGTTTAATTTTAGCTCCCCTGAGCCTCCTTACATCCTGCCCCCTACTGACAGGGCTGCCTTCCTGTAAACAACCTCAGAGACCCATCCAAGATTACTAAACAGGTCAAGTTGACAACAAAACCATCACACCATGTAAAACCAGATGCACGGAGTGGCTCATGTGTCTGAAGTTCATTTGCAGGCATGAGGCCCTGGTACATTCATACCCCCTTCTCTTTCTGTCTCCCTCTCAAATAAAAAGATTAAATATTTAAAAATTTTAAATCATGGTGGAACTCCATTAATAGCATCAAGAGCACATCATTTTTACACTTAACAGTTTAAAGATTTCACTAAATGTTTTTAAGACTCAAAATTAAATTTATGTGCATGCAAGCAGAGAGAGAGTAAGCCAAGGCCTCCTGCTGCAGCAAACAAACTCCAGATGCATGTGCCGCAGTGCATCTGGCTTTACGTTGGTATTTGGGAATCAAACACAGGCCTTTAGGCTTTGCAAGCAAGTCCCTTAACTGCTTAGCCATCTCTCCAGTCCAGTTTTATTTTTATAAGCCAGCGATGTGTCTAAGATAATGTGAAAATTAAGAAAGTAACTATTGTACCACACCACCAGAAAGAAGAAATTACTCAAAAGAACTTAAGTAAAAGGAAAGCAAGGCTTGTGAACCCCAAACTACTAAAACCTTAGCAAAAGAAATAGGAAAACCCCCACACAGAAAGGCTGGGACCCTTGATAGCTAAACAACTTGGAATCGAAGGGGACATTGGAGAACTCAAATCTCCTGGTTTCAAAACTTCTCCCCCCATTTCCCCAGCTAGAAGTGGGAAGTGTGTGAAAGACAGAGTGTGAAGAGGCAGAGCCGTGCTTCCTGGATCCACTTGTTTCCCACATGCTGGATGGAGAATGCTAGATGCCTGTCTGAGGCTTCAGTCCACACAGCATGCCATGGTCACCAGTGCCAGGGGTGGCTGACCAGGATGTGCCTTCAACTCACGCTGCTCAAAGCCCTTAACCGTGGCTGTAAAGTGCTGTGGTGTGTGTCCTTCATAAATGGCTTATGTACTGGAACACCATTCCCACGACATTAAACGGGGGGTAGTGTGGATTCTTGGGTGATGAAGAAAGTGCTGGCTATGTGCTAGCAGTGAGGTGGGGGATTTGGGGGGGTTCCATGTAAACTGAATCCTGAATATCAAAGAATCTATGTGACCTTCTACTTGGTAAGAACAGCAAATGGCCACCTGACAGAGGCGAAACGGTGTTCTTCCTCCCAGTCTGTTTCTCAACAGCTCAAACCAAAATTTTGTGGCTGTGATTAAGCCAAAAGCCCAGAGGTTCTTAAGGGGGAAATAATATTAAAATGGAAATACATCTGAAAGGTAAAGGCTGTGTTTTGGAAAAGTTCTATTTCTTGTCACTAGCACTTTGAAGTGTATGAGTCCCTGGAGAGGAATGATCAGTAATCGTTTATTATAGAGAAGAGTTTGTGTTTAGCAGTCTGATATTTTAAATCTTCTTACTTTTGTAAATTCTGATTTGCTGCTCCAAGTCGGAATGATTTATTTGGATATGTGGTTTGGTTTTGTATGATAGAGTCAGTTTCTCTCTCTCTCTCTCTCTATCTCTCTCTCTCAATCTCTCTCTCCCTCCCTCCCTCCCTCCTTCCCTCTCCACTCTCTCTTTCTCCCCCAGGCTGGCCCAAACTCAAGGCAATCCTCCTGCCTTGGCCTCCCAAGTGCAGGGATTACAGGCATGAGTCACCACCCACCTTTGTTTTGTATTTCAACAGGTCGTTATTAAGTACCATAAAATCTTCACACATATAGACATGTTTAGAAGTTGTAAATAGAATTCTTGCCCTTGGGAAGGTATAATGTGTGACAAAGTTCTCCTAAAGTTGGCACACATAAAATGTGTAGATTCGGGTTGGGAATGGAGCTCTGTGAAAAAGAAAAAAAAAAAAAAAGACATGCTTATGATACAGAAGACCCTGATTTTCACTTCCCTGAACTGCAAACATAACAAAAACCTTTTTATATTATTATTATGGATGAGGGACTGGAAAGATGGCCCGGGAGGTAAAAGTACGTGCTGCACAAGTGCGAGGGCCTCATCTGCCCTGAATTTGATCCCCTAAGCACCCACAGAATCAACTGGATAAGGTCATGCAGTCTCATGGGGAGCAGAGAGCAATCGTTGGAGCTTGCTGGTCAGCCCTCTGTCTGGAAACAACAGGTCCAGGATGGGCGAGACTGTGTCTCGGGGAAAAGCACCAAGGAGTGAGAGGACACCACTGTCCTCCTCCTGCATCCACACACACGCACATGGGGTGCACACTCCCCACACACGTGAATGGAGACATCCGTGGTGGCCAGTGGCTCGGCCTGGGGAGAGAACACAGATGACTGAAGCAGCAGCAGGCGCCTTTCTGAACTCTGGTGGTGCTGAAGGCCAGAGTCTACAAGAATGAGCAAATTTCACAGAAATGCACAAAAAGGGAGCACGTAAAATCTGCTCCAATTCAAGGAGTTCACAATTCCAGGCCAACATCAGTTTCCTTGCCTTGACTATGCACCATGGGGAGACACGATCTTAGCAGGGGTGCTGGGCGAAAGGCATGTGGGAACTGGGCGCTGCCACTGCGTTCCCTGTGTGTCTGAACCAACGTAAACATTAGAAGTTTCACCTTTGGGAAAACGGGGCAGAAGCTCTTCATGGACTGATTACAAAGACTTTAAAGGTGAACAGTTGAGTGACAGACAAGGCCATGGGAGAATTATACACTGTCGTTTGTATAAAGCAGGGACAGAATTGATACTGTCACAGAGCAAGTGGCTGTGGGAGGGCACACAAGAAGCTATGGACCATGGTCACCTGTGGGGACTTCACCAAAGAAGCACAGCGACGGATAGGAGTGATTTCTAATGAGAAAGTTAAATAATGTAAAAGTAATACACAAAACACCAAAAAGATATAAAAAAAGAACAGTAACCTAATGAAGAATAACAAATATGATGTCCACTCCAGTGCACCAGTTTTTTTATCAAATAACAAAGACATCATTCCTGCTCCTCAGAACCTTTCGCAAAAGGTAAACCAAGTCTTGAGGTCATTTAAGTGACTGCCACTTCCCCAGGCTCTGTCCCTTCTTCTGGGAAGATGTGTTCCAGTATCACAGGGCACACCCCAAATCACACAAAGTACAGAACCCTATACCCATGAAAAATTCATGATGTGCACACAGTTAGATAGTAACACGTACTAACACAGACAGGATAAAGCTAGACATGGGGAACACACCTCGAGTCCCAGCACTTGGAAGGTGAAGACAGAATTAGGAGCTCAAGGCCATTCTGAGCTTCAAGTGACCCTGTCACACACATGCAAAAAAAAAATAA
Source organism: Zapus hudsonius (assembly GCA_004024765.1). Classification (NCBI taxonomy): domain Eukaryota; kingdom Metazoa; phylum Chordata; class Mammalia; order Rodentia; family Dipodidae; genus Zapus; species Zapus hudsonius. The sequence continues at coordinate 26,348 of PVHP010015200.1, forward strand.
TAATAATTTTAAATAACTTTTACAATATATTCTAATAAGAGTTATTTAAAATTTGCCAATTATTTTCTAGTTAAGATTTCCAGAACACATTTACCCATAGGTAGCTGATGAAATCAAGGAAGTGAAGCCTGGAAAGAGACAGTGTTTTCTACAATCCTGTTTCTACACCACAGGCTGCTTCTCAGTGGGTTTTCCTGGGTTTTCTCGCCCTTCACCTTCCTCTGTGCACAGAAACTCCCACTTCAGAACCACACACAGGCCTCTTTTCTCCTAACTTCTTTTTTTAAAACAGAATTACTAATTCTCCTCTCTGCTTCCTTCTGTACCTCACACTTGGATAAGCATCTGGCATGACAATTATATCCTATCTTTAAATCGCCAAAACCCAGCAAAATGGCCACTTCAGCTGGTGCTCTGAGAATAGTCCCTTGGCTGCAATGAACTACTTAAAGCTCACTGTGGATGTTCAGAAGAATTAAACCCTCTTCGTCAAAAGTCACTTACTTGCTGTAGATGGAAATAATGGCCCTTCCATGTTTGCAAACAAAAGTGGCTACAAGTACTTCGAACACTCATTTCTGACATAAACAATAATTCCTTTTCTCAATTCCAAACAATATTGCAAAGTCTTCGTAATCAATACAGGATGGTGAGAACATAAAATAGACACAGAGGCCAATGAAAAAGAATAGAAAGCTCATAAATCTGTGGACATACAGTTGAGGAAAGCAAGAATACACAATGTTCTGGAAAAGAACAGCCTCTTCAATAAACGGGGCTGGGCTTGGGAGATGGCTCAGTGGTTAAAGACACTTGATGACAAAGCCTACTGGCCAGAGTTCAATTCCCCAGAACTCACATAAAGCCAGGTACACAAAGTAGTGCTCGCATCTGGAGTTTGTGTGCAGTGGCAGGAAGTCCTGGCACACCCATTCTCTCTCTCTCTCTCTCTCTCTCTCTCTCTCTCTCTCTCTCTCTCTCTCTTTAAACCTATAAAAATTAGAAAATAATAAATGGTGCTAAGAAAACTGAATATCCACACAAATGAAAATGGATTATTTGGTATGTAAAAATTAACTCAAAGTTGGGTGTGGTGACAAACACCTTTAATCCCAGCATTTAGGAGGCAGAGATAGGATGGGTCACTGTGAATTCAAGGCCAGCCTAGGACTACAGAGTGAGTTCAGGGTCAGCCTGAACTCACTTTGTAGTGAGGTTTTTTCAAGGTAGGTGAGACCCTACCTCGGGAAAATAAATAAATAAATAGAAATAAAAAATTTAGCCGGATGTGGTGGTGCACGCCTTTAATCCCAGCACTTGGGAGGCAGAGGTGAGTTCGAGGCCAGCCTGAGACTACATAGTGAATTCCAGGTCAGTCTGGACTAGAGAGAGAGACCCTACCTCGAAAAAACAAAAAAGAAAAAAAAAAGAAATAAAAAACTTACTCAGAATGGATTTATAGCCAAGGGATTCTTTACCGACCTTGGGCATCCTTACATATCCATGTTCATTACTGCTCTACTCAGACAGATAGCAAATGGAGCCAGCCTAAATGCCCATCCATGGATGACTACATAATGGAAATGTGACCGATACATGTGGTGGTTTGATCCAGAAGTTTCCCATAATGTCCCATATGTCCACAGCTGATGGCCACTTGGGAGGTGGAGCCTTGCTGGGAGAGACGTTTTGTTGGGGGTGGACTTAGACGTGTCACAGCCTGCTTCCCCTTCCCAGAACATGGCTAACTCTCCCTGCTGTTGTCCACCTTCTGTGGCAGAGGTGATGTCCACCCTCTGCTCTTGCCAGGTCTTCCCCTGCCACCATGAAGCTTCCCCTCAAGACTGTAAACCAAAATAAACGTTTCCTCTCATCAGCTGCTTTGTCCCAGCAACAAGAAGACAACTTCAACACACAATCGAATTTCACTTGACTAGAAAGAAAAATGAATTTGAAATTTGCAGGAAAATGGCTGGAAGGTCTGTGGGGCCAAGAAAGACAAAAATGATATATTCTCTCCCCTATATGGATCCTAACTTTTAATGTTTGTGTGTATATAAATAAGGGGAGGTGGGGGGAGTAGACTATGAGTAGATCCAGACGACCATGAGAGGTGATGATAAAGAGAGGAGAGGACAAGAGGAAAGATGTGGTGTGAAAGCAGACAGGAGGCTGGGGGAAGGACAAGAGGATGGGGGACAGAGAGGAACATCACGAAACAATGAAAATGGAAAATACTAGGAAGGAGCATATATTGACATTCCTTACAAATTCTTAACTACCAAATTTCTGAAGCTGTCTTGTTTCTAATACTGCCAGGAAATTCTTTCATTTTCATGTTCGCGAAACAAATTCAGAAGTAATAACGCCTCAAAATACATTTGATCCTTTTTATTTATAAAAAACTAACCCTGGTTTTATAACTTGCCCTCTCTATGAAACGTGTTCACCTCTAAACGTAAAATCAAGGGGCCTGTGCTCAGAGGAAATCTCCATCCTACAGTGGTAAATGTCTAAACAACTTAGTGACCATTTGATGGAGCACAACTTCCTGGAAGGATGTAGAGAAGTGAGTGATCTTAAGAGCTGTTGTGTCCCTCAGACAATGTGTCTTCTTGGGAATGTGGTCCTGAATGTTTATCCATTAGGTCAACAGTTAAGTGCCAGGTCATGATGCCATTATAGTCAGAGATACTAGTTGTCTGCAGCAGAAGCTTAGGGATGAGCACTGTTCTGCCTCCGATCAGTTGACCTCTCAGTGTTATCACTTGTAAAATGAAGCTGGACTGGTTGGTGCCAGTGATGTCCAGGATCACGTAAGTCACTATAAACACTACAGTGTTAGCCTGGTACTCAGCAGGTTGCACACACTGCATTTCTCAGCTTTGACCCATGATATGCATTCAAGCAAACATGATTAGCTACAGAGATGGAGCTTGCCTGTGACCAGCTAAGCCTGAGCTATTTGAAAGAATGATAACCTCAGGGTTTTTCTAGAAGGCAGCTAAGGCAGAGAAAATGCGACAATGGGATCTGTATGTTTGGATAGTGTGTGCTCAGAGGGCAAGAGATAAGCCTTGGGGTGTGCCCACCACAAACCTCACTCGGGATGTCCTCTGGCTCTAGAATTTCAGTCAATTAGAAGTTGTTAGTTTTGCAGATTTTACAGTTTGCTCCTTGTGGGTGTTACACAGTATTCGGGCTTCATGAGAATTTCATGATGTGGATGGATATACATAAATCAAATGACTAAGAAAGAAGTCTACCCAAATAATAATATTATTACCAGAGCAAGTGAATGATGCTATTTAGCCAGATGGGTTCTTCAAGGGTCTTCATTGCCATCCATTTTCTTATCTCTATAGGCTAGGGGTATTCAAGGGGTGGGTGGGGCTTCCTAATCCATACTGGGCATAGTAATTCAAATTTTACCACATAAGAATTACTATCAAATTAATATTTTAAGTCATTAGATCATCATCAGAAGAGTATAAAAATTACAAAGAGATATTTTTATGAATTAACTGGTTAAAAATAGGGAAGGGCTATGTATCCATGTTCATAACAACCTTCACAAAAGCCTAATGGAGTGAATAACCCGACTGTCCATCCATGGACGAATGGACCTACAAAGTGTGATATATACATGTAATGGAATTTTATCTTTTAAAAAGAATAAAATCCTGAGAACGTGCTCCATGAGCATGGACTTGAGCTGAGTAAAACATGCCAGTCACAAACTAGCAAATGCATGTTTCTACTTATATGGTGAACTCGGGGAAACGGAAGGTAGGATTGTGGTTACCAAGGGATGGTAGGAAATGGATCAAACCATTGGCATTGAACACATGCAGAGCTTCAGGTTGGTGAGGACAAAGTGTTCTGGAGATGGATAATGGTGATGACAGCAGAGCAATGTCAGTGAAGTTTAATCCAAAATGGTTAGCTTCATGTTACGCATTTTATACAACCTAAAAACATCCTGCTGAGTGGGGTATACATGCCTGTAATAATCACAGCATTAGAGAGGTGGAGGCAGAGGATCAAGACTTCAAAGACAGCCTGGGGTGCATATGACCTTATTTCAGAAAAAAAATAACACATTATATAATCATGCCCCTGCAACATGTGCAAAGGAAAGGGAAGAGGGAGTTATCATCAATAACTGTCATCAATAACAGCTCAGTAAGTGGAACGGGGAGAGAGGGGACAAGGGGATGGAGGGGAGGGAAGGGAGGGCAGAAAAGGCTTCCTTTTGACCAATTAAGAACAAAAATGTTGCACCTGCTAATCACCTCAACAAAATTAAAGGGAAGCTAGGCATGGTGGCATACACCTTTAATCCCAGAAGAGGTAGGTTCACTGTGAGTTCCAAGTGAGCCTGGGCTAGAGTAAGATTTCACCTCGGGGGGAAAAAAAAAAACAAGAAAAAATAAAAAATAAAAGAAAGGGAAAAGAAATCAAGCTCTAATGAGATTTAAGTAAGTCTCAGTCTCAATACACCAGGTTCTCTTTGGGGATGGCCATGGTCAGTAGAGAAGGTACAGGAATGGGGTGTGGTCACTGTTACAGACTCTGCTGTTATAATCTCTGAATGAAACCTCATCCATACCTTCACTGTCAAGGCAAAGCCGAATAAATTTCAGTTAGGTTAATTTTATTAAGATCTAACGTTGTTAGCCTGTTTAAGTGAAGACACACTTAATTAGATCATGTGCTCGAAGAGAGTCTGGTCCTCGGGCTTCAGTATCTGTTTCGTGACTAGACATGAAGAATTGGACCATATTCTCTCTCTATTCTCTTTGGCCTTTCCCATAGCCACAGTGAGTGACACTTCAGTTCCCTGTCAGCAACCAGCTCAAGAGAAGGGTCCTCCCACTTCCATGGACCTAGAGATCACCATTGCCCCCTCGCAGGCCTTCCCAGAGTCGATGCCAGAAGTGGGCCTGCAGCCAGAACTGACTACTTAATTCTGTTACAACACTAAGTCAAAGCTAACAAGGCAGACTATCTCTACCTCTAGAAAAGGGCAGGGTTGTGCATTGTAAACCCCACCTCAAAGAGAAGAAAGGAAAATAAGAGGAGAGAGGCTATTTCTGTGCCGACTTGGATGAAGGTGAAATCCATCCTATGGCGGGTTATAAATAGCCACTGGGGACATACATGAAAGAATAATAATAAATGGTGGTAAGATACAGAATTGTCAAATTTGATGGTGTGAGCACCCAACATGATCGCAAAGAGCTCATGGGAGGTCTTATGGCATCTTCAACTTTGTGTTTACAGGACATCAACTCTACCTGCTGTCATGCCAACAACGTGACATCTGCGTACTCACCTGATCGACAGTCACTCAGGGGATAAACAGAAAGTGCTCAACAGACTTGAATTGTGTCTCAGATTTCTAACTGGAAAGGTATTTTGCAC
>PVHP010015201.1:0-37830 GCA_004024765.1 Zapus hudsonius
CCTTCTTAGAGTAAATGGATGGAAAACAGTTTATCAGGCATGTGGAAGTAAAAAGAAAGCAGGTGTGGCTACACTAATCTCTGACAAAATAGACTTTACACCAAAATCAATTAAAAAGGATAATGATGGTCACTTCTTACTCATCAAAGGAAGGATCCACCAGGAGGATGTCACCATCATCAACATATATGCACCAAATCTGGGTGCAACACAGTTCATAAAGGAAACTCTACTCAAAAATAAAGCAGAAATAGACTCTAATTCCATCATAGTAGGAGACTTTAATACATCTTTATCAGCTCTAGACAGATCAACCAAACAGAACATCAGCAGGGACATAATAGAGCTTAATGACACCTATGACCAGCTGGGGATAACAGATATTTACAGAACGTTCTAACCCAAAGACACAGAATATACATTCTTCTCAGCAGCACATGGGACTTTTTCTATAATTGATCACTTCTTATGTCACAAATCTTCCCTAAACAAATTCAGGAAGATCAAAGTAGTTCCTTGCATCATATCAGACCATAGTGCATTAAAGGTAGAAGTTAACAATGGAGCAGGATCCAGAAAATACACAAAGTACTGGCGCCTGAATAATGCGCTCCTAAAAAATGATTGGTTCATCCAAGAAATAAAACAGGAAATTCAGAATTTCCTAGTAATAAATGATGATGAAAACACATCATATCAGAACTTATGGGACATAATGAAGGCAGTCATGAGGGGAAAGTTCATTGCGCTAAATGCCTTCACATCAAAGACAGAGAGGTCTCAAATCAATCATCTAACCACCACCTAAGATCATTGGAACAGATGGAAAAAGGTAACCTGAGGAGCTCAAGACGAAAGGAAATAATTAAAATCAGAGCTGAGATTATTGAATTGGAAATAAAGAAAACAATTTAAAAAAATAGATAAATCAAAGTGTTGGTTCTTTGAAAAAGTTAATAAGATCGACAACCCCCTGGCCAATCTAATCAAACAAAGAAATGAGAAAGCCTAAATCAACAAAATCAGAAAGGACAATGGTGTGATCACAACAGATCCTGAAGATATTGGAAGAATCATCAGGTCATAAGTCCCCATTCCCCCCCATTCCTTCCACCTCTTTCACAGTCTCTCATTTCCCCTGTCAGGCTTGCTTAGAGTTTAAGTTTAACCTGATTAGGAATCGCATATGAGGGAGAATACGGCATTTGACTCTGTTCTTGTGTGAGTTTGCTAAGTAAGATCTGCTCCAAGTCTGTCCACTTTTATTAAATTTCATTGTCATTTTTCCTTTCCGTTGGGTAGAATTCCATCTTATTCTCACATTTGACTTTTTGATGAGCTACCAAACTGCATTTGCAGTCCTGTACTTCACCACAAGTTACAGTATTCATTATTTGCCATTGTCATTTGGCTCAAAATATCTCAATTTTTATCACTAGGAAATGAAGAGGAAGATTGTGTATTTCTTAATTTTTAAGCACATTGTACAGTATTTGCTAAACATATTTAAGGGTTCTCTCTTCTTTTTATCTATTGTCTCTGGTGACTTGTTCTCACAGTGTTGTTTCCTTGTGTTTGATTTTCTTTGACTATGTGTTTGTCCTGTTACTTAAATAATTATTCATGGAGTAACATAATACCTTGTTCATTGCTGCATCTGTGTAGTGCTTGGAGTTCCACTGTGTTTGTTCAATAACTCAAGTTTTTGGCTTGAAGTCCTCTAGAGTATCTTGATTTGAATTCTTCATAGTGGTTGGTCAGTTTCCAGTTAATTCTCAGTACATGGCCATTTGATTACTCATCTTGTTAATTTTTCTACCTTGTTTAAGGTAATTTATGCTTTTATCACCTTTTAAAGTCATTGAAATAAAGTTAGAATTTACTGGATTATACAAATGCCCTTAAAGAAAATTGGCATCTGTAATTATTTATCTATTATGTTTCTGTCTCTTTGAACATCTTCCATTTATCAGACTCTGTAAACGACTTTGGGAAAACAGTGGTGAACAAATGTAGACCACATTTCATAATCTTCTAGAACTTGAATGCTATAGTTCTGGAGGAATTTAATAGATAAAGCAAATGGTCCAAAAGAAAGTTAAGTCTAATGGGGAAAGATACTTAGAGTTTGATATGGTCATGGAGTTCAGTAAAAGTATATGTTACCTTTTTTTTTTTTTTCTGTAGCTGTACTTAGTGTCCAGCAGAAACCACTCGGTCTGCTAAACAATATCTTGACTGCAAAGCTTCTCTTACTGTTGGTGATGGATAATGACACAGTTTGGTCATCATCACCGTGGCAACAGCACCCTTTTTTTTTTTTTTTTTTTTGGTGTTGTGACAAAATATCTGACCAAAGTAATTTAAGGAAGGAAGTCTATTTTTTAAAAATTTATCAAGTAGAAACTTTATATGAAATTTTATATGTGTTGGTACCACTGTTTCCTTCCTCCCTGCCCCTATTCCACTGAGGGCCCTGCTCAGTGGGGTTGCTGTTGTGCACCATCCGGTTGTGTGGGCTGTGAGTTGTAAGAGAAACACTCAGTCATTGGGAGGGGGGCAATGCCTCTGGATATTCCCGCCCACCTTTGCTCTTATAGTTTTTCCACCCCCTCTTCTGACAAATTTCCTGAGCCATGGTGGGTGTGTTTTAAGTCTACTGTAGTGCTGAACTCTTATTTCTGCTTTGGTACATTTTGAGTATCCTCAGTGTCTGCCACCATCTACCTGGTGCAGGTTGTTAGGCTTGCTGTGGAAACAGCACTCTTGCTCATATTGCCAGTTTCTTTGTGGTTTCACCTGGGCCTTAGCTGATGGGATGTCTATTTTTGGCTCATAATCTTGACAGTATAGTAAGTACATCATGAAGGGAAGATATAAGGCAGTTTATCACAATTAAGAAGCAGAGAATATGAATGATGGTGCCCAGCTTGCATTCTCCTTTTTACTCAGTTCAGGACCCCAGCTGTGGATTAGTACCACTGGCATTTAGGGTGGATCTTTCTACTTCTTTGTGTCCCTTGCCATTCTAGATCCTGTTATGCTGGCAATATTACCACCACAGAAGGCTTATCTAAGGAAGCGACTTTTCAGCTGAAATATACATTCTAAATAATTGATGTAAGTAACACTGATGACATGTTGGTTGAATAAACTTCTTAATGAAAAAAAAAAGCCTAAGAAAGACATTTTGGTGCTGGAGGCAATGTATTCAGTAAAAAATGTACTGTATACATATTTGCCAAACAATGTTCTAGATGCTGGAGTTATAAAGGTGAAGAAAACGCAGTAGTGCCCTTTTCCCACAGTTTGCTTACATGGTTTCAGTAACTCTTCATCATCTATGGTTGTTAAAAATTAAATGGAGGAGGACTGGAGAGGTGGCTCAGTGGATAAGGCACTTGCTTTCAAAGCTTGATGGCCTGGATTTGATTTCCCAGTAACCATGTAAAGTCAGATGCACAAAGGGGCATGTGATAGTTTGAATGTATGTCCTCCCAAAAGACTTAGGAGTTTTGTTAAAGCTTGTAAATTGAAGGAGGTGTCACTGTGGGCAGATCCTAGAGTTCAGCCCTCAGGTGTTTTTGGGGACAGATCTGGAGTTCCAGTTACACATATACAGAGAGCAGTCTGAATGGGCCCTGGAGTTCCCTGCTGCTTGACTGTGCTTGCTTTTGGTGATGCTGCTGGTGGTTTTCTCTCTATGCTTGGATCTGTGAAGTTTCAAATAAATCCCTTCTTCCTCCCATAAACTGTGCCTGGTTTGGAGGTTCATCCCAGAAGTGTAGCTATGACAGGGTACATGTTTCTGGAGTTCGTTTGCTATGATAAGAGGCCCTGGCATGCCTGTTCTTTCTCTCTCTTTGCAAATAAATAAATAAAATATTAAAACATTAAATTGAAAGTTCTAGAAATAAGTAATGCACACATAAAGTGTATTTTTAGCAACACAATGCAGTCTCTTATTGTCCTGTTTCATCTGGGGAGTGAATCATTTCTGTGCTGTATATCCATACTGTATATGCCACCCATGTATGCTGTGGATCAGTCTTTGTTACTAGACTAACTATTGGATTGTCACTGTGCTTGTGTTCACATAATTTTAATTTTACTTAGTAATAGCCTTAAAACACAGGAGGAGTGATGCTGGCAATTTAGATATGCTAAAGAGGAACCATAAAATTCCTTTTAAGTGAGGTGAGTTCTTTACATAAGAGAAGAAAAGTACTTTATTCTGAGGTTACTGAGCTCTGCAGTAAGATGAATCTTCTGTTCATGAAATTGTTAGGAAGGAAAAAAATAAATTCATGTTGGTTTATTGTCACAGCTCAAACTGCAAAAGTTATGGCTTTGCATGTTAAGTGCTTAGTTAAGATGAAAAAGGAGTTCAGTAATATCTGATTTACATTGTTTTTGTGGTATTGAGCCAAGGGCTCATGCACATGCTAAGCAGGCTCTCATGCTTTCTGTTTGCATGTATGTGTGCACGAGTGTGTGCATATGTGTGTGTGTACTTGTTCATGTGCCTGTGTTTGCATGTGTGGAGATGCCAGAGGACAACTTTGGGTGTCATCCTCCGGAATGTCATCTACCCTATTTGTGACAGTGTCCTGGTGTCCTGGTGAGCTCACTAATTAGGTTGGACTAGCTGGCTAGCAAGCCCCAGGGACCCTCTCTTCACCTTTCCAGTGCTGCTATTAATAGTTGTGCACCACTGCACCAAGCATTTACATGGGGACTGGGGATCAAACTCAGGTCCTCATGCTTATAAAGCAAGCACTTTACTGGTTGAGCTCTTGTCCCAGCACTCTGTGACATTTCTCAGTTCCATCCTAATACCCTCCCCAATTTATAAAGTAAACTGATTTCATTGTTTCTATTATAGTTGCATTTCATTGAATTCATGCTAACTTCATTATTAAAATATTTTCCAGGGCTGGAAATTTAGCTGTGGTAGAGGTCTTGCATAGTGTGTGCAGGCTGTGTGATTCTCAGCCAATCAATCAAACAAACCTGCCTGCCTACCTACCTACTAAGTGGAGCCTGGGACACAAGCCTATCATACCAACTGCTTAGGAGGCTGAGGTAAGAGGATCGAAAGGTCCAGGACTACTTGGGCTACAAAGTGAGTTCAAGGGCCAGCCTGAAACCTAGCTACACTCTACCTTAAAAAAAAGTTAATATGGACGGGTGATGTAGCTTAGTGTGTAGCATGATGTTCAAGATTCAATTCCTGGTGGCAGAAAAACATTTTTTAAAAAATGGACAGTTATGTTAAATTTTAATAATAAAAAAACATCTTTTAGCTTACTTAACCAGAAATCACATGTGAAAGTATTGAAAAATTAAATTTGTTAAAGTCAAAGCAGCAATAAACTGATCTCAAACCAGTGGACAGATCAGAGAGTATAGATGTCTGCACAGAAAGGATGCACTGTGATATTCTACTTCACTCTGCTTATATCTTAGACTTTTCCCCTTACAGTTATATTCTGTGTTATCTATTTATTAAAATACTTTTATTAAAAACATTGTACTCTAGGAAGCATTGGTAATTCAGCACAGCTTCCTGCTGTGTCTTTTGTTGTGAAGCCAAAATATAGATTCCATGAGTTTGTGTTTTAGGAGGTGAGTTTCTTGGTTTTCTTGCTGAGGTCTGATTCCTGAAAAGATTAAACAGAAGCCTTTGAGGTGATTCCTTCAACAAAGTGTGTAAATTCTGAAAAGAGAATCAAACAGTCTTTAAGGAACAAATATCCTGAGACCAACTCAAAGTCAAAGAGGAAATTCAAATTCAGCAATTCAAAAGTTATGTACATTTACATGGGATGAGCACTAAGCTCTTTAATTTGTTGTGAGTAGAGTCCAAGGTGTCTGTTTTGGTTATTTCTTGGTAATTGACAAACCCTGAAACACATAACTGCTTACAGCAATGACAATGATAATGTGTAGTTTGCTCATGAGTGTGAAGTTTGGAAGGGCTTATTTGACATAGTTGGCAGGGCTCAAAGGTAGAGCTTAAATATATATACATGTGGGTTGGATTTGGGTAAGAACACCTAGATGTGGCCTTTGAGCAGTGACTGTATTCTAAGTGTGAGAGAAGGGAGGGGGGTGTGTAGGAGGTGAGACCTAACCATGCCTTCTTTTAGCTTACTTTTAACATCACACAGTATTACTGCAGGGCCTTGGTAGAATTTTTGATAGAATGACCTATTCTACTTAAGTTGGCCGTCTGAATCAGTCTTTGTGGTAGGGAACCATGGATAGCCTAGTATTCAGCCGCGTTCTCCTGACCCTAGTGTGTTATTACTGAGGGGTGTCATGCCTCTGGATAGTCTCCCCCACTACGGCTCTCGCAATCTTTCCGCCCCCTCTTCTGCTCAGTTCCCTGAGTCGTGGTGGGTGAATATTAAGGCTGTTTTAATGTTGTGTGCTTAGGGGTTTTTGTGTTGAGAATCGTTGGTTTCTGTCTCATTGGCTTATCCTGTGTTGATTGGATGGCTGTGGCTGTGGGTCCCTTGTTGGAAAGGAAATTATGCCTATTCATGAGATAGAAGCGAGCTATTACATGCATATAGGAATCTTGGAATATTGCTGTGGACATCTTTAGAAAACTCCACTTTTTTTTTTTTTTTGTTTTATGTTGCTCTAACAGAATACCACAGAGTGAGTAATTTATTAAGAAAAGAAATTAGTCCTCTCAGTTAGAAAGGCTGGAAAGTCCAATTTGGAGGCCTCATATATGGTGAGCATAGTATGGTGGAGGGGATCACACGGATGGGAAGGTGAGGGGAATAGAGATTCAAGGAAGCCAAAAAGCTTTACAAAACAACCCACTTTTGTAATAACTCACGTACTCTCTTATTCCATTCATGAAGGTATCCTTTAGCTTGTAGACTGCTTTTTCTACTTTGCTGGAGAAATCTTTTTGTGTGTGTGTGTGCGCAGAAGTTTTAAATTTTAATGACAAATTTATCAGCTTTTTTCTTTATTGTTCCTTTTTCTGTTCCCATTTATTTTATATGTATTTTTGTAGATTAAGTGCTGATGAATTGAGTTGAAACAAGCATAAACAAAATTAGCTGTTGTTTTTTGTTTTATGGAAGGCTGCTCATATAAGCTGTTATTTTTGCTAGGATGTAATATTGAATAATATTTTTGCTTTATGAAACCAAGTTTTCTATGTATCTTAGCACATGTGGTTTGAAATCATATTTGAGTTAATTCCACAATCTCCTGTTTTCACATATGGATGGATCTGTCATTATGATACTAAATAAGTCAGCTTCTTTGTTTGTTAGTAGATAAAGGAGAACAGTGATTCCATCTTTGTGTATGTACTGTCTTAGGTTGTCTTGACCTATTATAGCTCACTATCATCATCTGAAAGTATATGGAATTCACATAGCTACAAAAGTTTTCTGCTAAGAATACAAAGAGTCATCTGGGGAATATTTGTTAATGTTCTTTTAAAATTAGGCAGATGTTTTAAAAATGAAAAGGTATTATACAAGTCAGGGCCATTTCTCTGTTTCCACGTGTTAATTGCATGCTTTGAAATTTCTTTTGCAAAATTTCTTTAACCTTATTCCTCACTCCATAACTTGTAACAAATTTATATTACATATGTGGGTGGCAGTTTCAAATGTCTGCTGAGTCATTGAAAACCTGTTGATCATCAACTGTAGACTCCTGCCTATCGCAGGCTTTGGAATTAGTTATTGTTTGGTGAATGAAATAGGGCATAAAACGGTCACTGGCACTTGGTGAGTTTTAGGATAATAATGATTGAAACTATTAACTGTCCTATATCAGTATAACCTGTAGCGTGTTAGATTTTCAGATTATGAATGAGAATTTGAGGGCAGGAATAAGAAATCTGCTTTAAGGGCTAGAGTGATGGCTTAGTGTTTAAAGCGTTTGCCTGCAAAGCACAAGGATCCGGGTTTGATTCCCCAGTAAAGCCAGATGCACAAGGTGGCACATGTGTCTGGAGTTGGTTTACAGTGGCTAAAGGCCCTGGTGTGCCCATTCTCTCTCTCTGTCAGCCCCTCTCTCTTGTACGCTATCTCTTATAAATAAATAATTTAAAATATCAAAAGTTGAGCCCTTGTATATTAAAAAATAGAAATGTGCTTTAAGTGCTACAGATGATTTAAAGGGCATTTTCTGGCTCTCATACTGTTCTTTAAGGACAGTGTGATATGTTTAATTTTTAACAGGTATCCTGGGGTTGATAGTGCAAGTCAGAGTGCCTTTATTTATTTATTTATTTATTTATTTATTTATTTATTTATTGGGGGGTAGCTTTTGTCTGTGGTGTGGAGGTGAAGTAGGGAGTCATATAGGCTGCTACTGTGTAGAAAAAGAGAGCTTGTCTGATATTTTCACTTTTCTTGGGAACACATACTGACCTTCATGTCCCTTGACTCTATATTTGCACAGACTATATTGATGTTATACAGGCTTCGTGGTGTGCATTGAATAACCAAAGTAAAAATTGTGATTCCTGGCCACATTTTTGAGTATCATGGAGACTTGAGTTCAAATTCTGGTTCTGTGCTCTACCAGTAGTAACCCATGACTGAGCTCTTAGTCTCTCTGCATCTCGTTTCCTCATGTAAAAATGAAGGCAACACCTACTGTGTATGTCTTACTGGGAAGTTCATAATTGAACTAATGTATATGAAGCACTTTACATGTAATAGGCCCTTGGTAAGTGGTAGCTGGATGCTGTTATCATTGTAATAATCACCACATAGTTATTTCTGTATTTGAACATCACACTTGACTCTACAGGGCATACTGTATTAATGGTCTAGGTGACATGTTTTAGGAATTGCTTTCCTGGCTCTGTGATGATTCCATCTCAGTGGATAATTTAATTAGCCTTTGCTTGCTGTGGCACTCAGGAAGAGAAATGTAGTCTAGAGGAACCAGGGCCTATGAGTCAGTCAGACCTCCATCTGTCATTTTGCCAACAGTCTGTAGCTAATACACCTTGGACAGTTGCTTAGCTTTTCTTCCTCCATTTTTAAAATCACTACAACATTGAATAACATCCACCTTAAAATGGAGTAATAAGGATTAAGGAAGAATATATATAAAACATTTGGGCCATAATAGTATGTAGTAATTTTTGCTACAAATATCTCCTTCTTCCTTCTCTCTTCACATTACAGAATTTCAGTTTCTGTTGTATCCCTAAGCTTTTGTTTTGCTTCAAGACCAAGAAACTGAGTGACTTATTTGCTTCATAATATTGGAAAAGGAATAAGGTCATAAATTTTTATTTAAGTTTATGATTCTTAGGTCTATAATTATAGATTTTTTGGTGTGTTTATGAAAATCATGTTTTTACTATAATAACATGCATAACAAGGTGCCATTTTAACTAATTTTTAAATGTGCAACTCCATGCCATTAAATATATTCACATCATGGTGCAACTGTGGTTATATTTTTTAGTTTTTGGTATGGTGTTTAGAAACTTATTTTGTATGTTCTGGATGCTTGGCCATATATTACAAAAACTTCTGTGGTACACAATAGAAACACGAGAGCTAATTTAAGCAGAAGGGAATTTATTAAGGAGTGACAGTTGATGGAGTCTCCTAGGGACCAAAAGGACTAGACTGTAGCTTGAGTCTATAGGTCAAAGTCCTAAAAACATTCTCTTCAGCTGTTGTAGCCAGCTCTGGTCTCTGAAGCATACCACCATGCTTCAGTGTGGGAAATGATGAATGAGAAGCAGTCTTAGGAGAATCATTACCCAACCCAACAACATCATTGCTAGGTCTGCTTGTTTCGTTTCTACCATTTCCTGTGTCCTGTCTTCTAGTTCCTTAGGAGTGTTGTTTTGAAATATAGGTAACACGGTGATCCCATGTTGCAAGAGGGCCTCCCCAGAGTGTGTTTTAGCTGTCTAGCCAGGATTGTACAGTATGGCATGCTAGAAGAGGGTGATTGTGGAGAACACATCCATTGTGTTTGCTAAAGCTTCCAAGTGGAAGCAGGAAGGCATACTGATTTAGTGCTTTTGTCCTCTTAAGTCCATGATAGTTTCAAGAGGTGAAAGGGCAAATTTGAGTCCAGCAATGTTTTTAAAGGTAAGATCTATAGAAAAACACTTTTTTTTTTTTTTTTGGTGAGGGTACAACCCAACTTTTTAGTATTATAAAAGTCCTAATAGACTTTGTGATTATTTAGCTTACAATGTTATTTAGTGTTTGAGGCTGTCACAAATTTAGTTTATTAGTAGTATTAGTTTATTAATATATCTCTGTATCTTTTAAACTATACAGTTTTGCATTAGGGTATGTAAATATGACATTTTTTGTTGGTTACCAACAAAATTTTTTTTGAAAATCAGAAAAAATAGTATACTCTTGTTTAAGTGATATCTTAAAATCTGGGCCAATGCAAAATCTTGTATAATTTCTATTATTTTGAACACATTCTTGATAGAAGTGAAACTTGGGTAGTACTGACATGAACTTAATGCTATCCATAAAAAAAATATCTGATTTGAAAGTTATTCCATCTTATTATCTGTACCAGTCCTAGGCAAGGAAAATAGCAGAACTGATAAGTTAACACGTAGTGTGTAACTTACTATTTCTTCAGTTGCATATTTGTAATGCAGCAGATCTCAGAAGCTTATGTGTCATCATTGCTAGATTCAACATTTTAAACTTTTAAGATGTTAAATAATGGCATTTGGGGTTTTAGTGCAATTTTTGAATGCTCCTATATATTATAGGTTTTACACACACACACACACACACACACACACACACACACACACACACCCCTACATATACACATACATTGCAGATTTCCATTTGCTTTAGTTTTCAAGTTTGTATTTGCAAGTTTTAATTGATATATTTATTATCAATAATTAGATAATATTGTATGAACAAGTCTTTTGATGGTACCCCCATTTCCCTCTGGGGCCCTCCTCATTGGGTTTGCTGGACCTGACCATGGGATGGGGGTTATGGATTGTACAAGAGGTCACCAGTATTTTTTTTTTCTTTCTTTCTTTGTGTGTTGTTGTTGAGGAGGGCAATGCTTCTGGATATTCTCCCCCCCCCCACCCATGGCTCTTACATCTTTTTGCCCCCTCTTGCAATAGTTTTGCTGGTATAATTTGCCTGGTGAAGAATCACGAGGTCAGTAACACCGTATCATAGGTACAATTCAGTTTTATTAGCAACATATGGGATATGAAAGAGACACAGAGGTGAGTGTGGTTGAGGGTGCTAGTCTTTTCTGGCATGGATGGTCAGTTTTCATGCATGGTATTATTTTATTGTTGCTTAGAGCATATAGAAAAGTATCTATTGTAATGAAACAAAAATTAGAATAGATTATAATTATTGAATTTATAGGAAATTGTTTGGATGAAAGAGATACTTTTTCACACCTAAATTTTATTT
Organism: Zapus hudsonius; assembly: GCA_004024765.1. Classification (NCBI taxonomy): domain Eukaryota; kingdom Metazoa; phylum Chordata; class Mammalia; order Rodentia; family Dipodidae; genus Zapus; species Zapus hudsonius. Next base: position 11,448 of record PVHP010015201.1, read on the forward strand.
GATATTTAAAATTGTCTTCAGTATTTTAAATTAAAGCTCAGGTTTCAATAGTATGAATATTTAAACCAAATTTATACATCAGACACACATCAAAGTTTCATGTTTCTTTTTCTTCTGTTGTGACAATGTTTTATTTTATTAAGTATTTGTTAATTTTTCTTTAGAGTTATGTGAACATTTAAATGATTACAATTTGCTGATTGCTACGCAGAGGACAACATCAGACACTGCCTGCGGGCTTATAGAGTTTAATTCTATAGAAAAAAATTCCATAGAGATGGTCCTTAAATAAAGCCAGTGATATAAAGGATAGAAACATGTGTCACAAAGTGGTCACCTCTGGAGGCAGGGTAAGAAATTTACAGGAGTGCTACTTGTGAGTTTTTAGTCTTTGAAACTTTTAACCAAGATTTATTGATAGTCAAAACACTTTTAAATCAGACTGAATCAAACAGTGCAATGGTTTGTACCATCTTCCTTTTCTGTAGTTACTACTTCTCTTGCTTAGTATAGTTTCTTGAAGACAAGAGCTTTATTTGCTAAGGAATAAAGAGCCATGGAGGGAGTAGGCAAGGAGAATATTCTGGAGAGTGTAGCAGACAAAGGTCTTGAAATATTTTTCAGATTTCATTCCAGTTCTGCTCACTACCTTGAGCCTTAGTTGAATATGGGAATTTGGGGTATCTCTGAAAGTGACAGGGCTATTCTCTACTCTTGGTTGTACTTTAACCCAGGAGTTAGTGTACCAGATGGTCACAGTCACACAAAACATCCAGTGTTGCTGGCTTTCAGGTTCTTGTCTTACAGATTAGCTGAATGTAACCTATAGACCATAGAGGGTGAAATTTAGACATAATTTATTATAGAGCTGAAGAGAAGGAAGGAAGGCAGAGATGCAATAAAGCAGGAGCGGTCCCCAGTGGGTCTAGTGACTCTGGTAGGGAGGGGTTATAGTCAGAGTACATTCTTAGGGAGGAGGAGATAATTCCCGTTCACCATGAAGACAAGGAAAATCCAGATTGATCAGATTTCTGGAGAAGGAGGATTCTTTTTAGGTTTCTAGGTAAGGGGAACTTTGTTGGGGAGTGGGTGGGGGAAAAGACCACCATACCTTTCTCCTGGGCTCCACAAGGTGGCTGCTGTAAGGATTCCTGTAGGGAAAAAGAGAACAAAAAACTGTATTCACCCCACCCCTTTGCAGGCCAAAGGATATTTCTAGCTTTTAGCTAGGAAGGGGACAAAAAAGAACCAAAACAAACAAACAAACAAACAATAAAAAAAACAGTTCAACAAAACCAACCACTTTTCTTTGGGGGCCCCCAAACTACCTATCCAATTTCTATCTACTACTTTTCTTTTCATTAAAACATTAAGACATTTACATTATTGTATACTCTGAAATACTTAAAATTTTTATGGGTGATTTCTCAGTCATTATGTAGGAGAGAATTACTTAGAGGAGATAGGTAAGCATCTGAAATGTAAGATTCCTCAACTGTTTCATCCCTGTATCTAATAACACTCTTATTTTGCTCTGAAGGGAGGAGTTGTTTCTTTAGGCTAATGGTCTCTGGTAGTTTAGTTCCTGGTTGTTTGGTTATGTTATGGTGGTAAATACACATGTCTGAGTTGAGTGTTTCAACTTGTGGCCAATTAGGAAGCAGAGGAAGGAGATTTTGGGTGCTCACCTACCTCCCCCCCAATTTAATTCTGTGAAGTCCCCACCTTGTTGGATGATGCCTCCCACATTACGTGGAGGTTTTACCACTTCAGCCAGTTCTCAGTTTTGTACCAAATGTGTACCTCACTAATCCCTAAAGTGCTGTAATTCAATCAGTGACAATCACAATTAACTATAATCCCAGAATGTAGGGGACCTTTCTATAAATTGGTAAAATAGTATCAGTAATCCAATTCTCAATATTTGTAATCTAGTGATTAAGAAAGCAGCAGGAATTATGTTTGTTTCACAGTATGAACAAAATACTTTAAATGCTTCTCAAATGTCTCTGACTATTATGTTTTATGACAGTCTATACCAACAGCTTTTTCCAAATTACTTAAAACTGTAAAGAAAATACTTACTTTCCACCTCATATAAATCAAGTTGGAAGATTTGACTATCATGTGGAAAAAAAGTACAGTTAGGGTGTTGTCATAGTTTGATCCAGGTGTCCTCACAAGCAAATGAATGTGTTCTCAGTGATCGATCCTTACCTGATGGCAGTTCACATATTAGAACCTCACTAAAGCTGTGTTGTAGGGGGTGGGCTTATGGGGGTTATAAGCCAGCTCACCCTTGCCAGTATTTGGCACACCTTCCTGCCACTATTTCCAGTGCTGTGGCAGAGGTGATGTCCATCCCTCTGCTTATGCCATCGTTTTCCTTGCCAGGATGGAGTCTCCCCTCAAGTCCATAAGCCAAATAAACCCATTCCTCCACAAGTCGCTTTTGTTTGGGTTCTTTTTGCGCAGCAACTAGAAAGCTTAACAGAACAGGAGTTTTATGTTGTTTAGAAAAAAAAATTAATGGCGGACGAGTAGCAGCCTTGCCAGGACTCTCTCCTTAAAGGTTTGATTTTCCAGCTGGGATCCAAACCCTGGACCCTAGCCAGCTCTGAACCCAAGCCCACCCTCTCCCCAGCACCGGCACCGGACACAGTTCCCCAGCGGCTTTCTGCTCCGCAGAGGAACAGAGAGCCGCCCTTCCCCCACAACAAGCTCCCACCATCATCATTGTCTCCTCGCAGGCGCTTCACTAGCTCTGCCAGCTGAGCACCTTTCCCTCCCTGTGGCCCTCTCCCTCCAGCGCCTGATTCTAGGGTGCACTTCTCTCTGCTACTCCCCCCACAGGCAGACATGATTCTAGGGCAAACTGACCTAACTTGCTACCAGAAGCCCACTCGGGAAGCAGCTGCGGGTGTGGCCAGGCCTCTGGCAGATACCTGGGAAATGCTGCCGCTGGATGGGCAGAGGCCAGTTCAGGCAGGGACCATGCGCCACTGCAGGGAGGGCACAGGAGACTTCCACGGGTAACAGGGACCATGTGCCACTGAAGGGAGGACACAGCAAAGTGGGCTGAATGGCACTCCTCAGGGTGCTGGAGTCTCACTCTCCTTCCTGGACATGGGCAGAATCCAACGAAAAAAACCCCACAGAAATCAAAGATGGAACTCCCCAACTCAGGGCCCCTAGTCCCATTATGGAACAGGAAAAAAGTGGCAAGGAAGTAGAGACAACAAAAATGCAATCCCAAAGAGAGAATAATATGACTCCTGGCCACAACTGCAATGCAAACATGAAGCAGTTAATGGCTGATATGGAAACTATGAAAAAAGACATGAATGAGACGAAGCTCACCAACACAAGCATAGACTCCAGACTGAATTTAATGGAGAGAAATATGAATGAATTAAAAAACACATTAAGTGAATTGAAGGTGAACTAACTAAGGGAAGAGCTAGACAATTAATTGATTAAATTTGATGAGGACTTAAGAAAACGTAAAAACAGTTTTCAGGAATCCCTAGCAAAAACAAAAATAGACTGGAAATTGGATCTCACCAAAGAATTGGAGACTATGAACAAAATTATAGCAGAAACCAAAAATGAAATGGAGTTGTTAAAAACCTCCCTTGACTCAATCAGTCCCAGAATTGATAATCTGGAGGGCAGACTTTCAGATGTTGAGGACAAGACAGAAGGAATTAATAAGGATGTCATAGGATTCAACAAATTCAAGAAATCAAGTGAGCATAATTTGAGGGATCTATGGGATACCATAAAGAGGCCCAATATTAGAATCATGGGGATTCTAGAGGGAGAAGAAGCCTAGCCTAAGGGCATAGGAAACATTTTCAACAGAATTATTCAAGAAAACTTCCCCTATCTAACAAGAGAAAGCCCACTCAACTTTCAAGGGGCCCAGAGGACTCCAAACAGACAGGACATGAAGAGGAATTCTCCAAGACACATACTAATTAAGATGCCTAACATAGAAAGCAAAGAGAAAATACTCAAAGGTGCTAGAGGAAAGCAAACCATAATTTATAAAGGAAAATTCATCAGACTTACCTCAGACTTCTCATTAGAAACCATGAAAGCCAGAAGGGCTTGGAATAATGCTTTTCAGGGCCTAAAGAAGTATGGCTTTCAACCTAGACTACTGAACCCAGCAAAGCTATCCCTTAGTGCTTTTTCTTGTTAGACCTTTGTCAGTATCAGGACAATTTGGATTTTTTGGCCCATAATATGTTTTCTTTTGTTTTGGTATGTCTCATTATTAGGAAAGCAAAAAAGAACTAATTCTAAATCAATCAGTTTGTTGTAATTGATACTTTTGACCATAGTTTTGGGAGCTAAGAAGAATAAAATCTTTATTCCTTGACTTTACTCTTGAAGTTCTGCTTCAATGAAGCTAGTTTCTAGGAACTTTAAGATGCCTAAAGGTGTTTTGCTTAGCGTCTCCCATTATGGTTTTTAGAATTATCATTATTTTAAAATGATCTTTTGGGGGTTCATTATACTTTTAAGTTTAATTAAAAGTAATTATCCATGGCATTGTTAGTTGTGAGGGGGACAGAGGCACAGGTCCACACTCTCTCCGTAACTTGAGGTGGTCTCTTAATCTTTTGGGAACCTCAGCTCAGGCAAGCTGGGGATTTGTAGCTTCAATAAAATAATTTTAAGCTGGTCAATAAGGTTTCATCAAAGATATTTTATAGACTCAAGCATGATGGTTAACATTGGTTAAGAGAAAGAGAGGTGTTAGAAGGAAAGTATTCTCCCAGAGCATGGGAACATAGCTGTGAGCTTCTCCTCACATATCATTGAGTCACATATATTTACAATACTCATATATAAGATTTTGGTGGATTTTAAAGCTCTTTATCTTCAAAAGATTGCTAAGTAACTGTGATGGTTTGATCCAGGTGTCTCCCATAATTGTGTGCACTGAATGTTTGATCCTCAGCTGATGAAAATTTTGCATAATTGGAACCTTGTTGGAGGTATTTTGTTGGGGGTGAGCTTATGGGGGTTATAGCCAGCTTTTCACTGCCAGTGTCGGACACACTCTCCTGCTCCTGTTGTCCATTTTCTGTGCCATCATGGAGGTTCCCCTGGATTCTGTAAGCCAAAATAAACCCTTTCCTCCCAAGCTGACTTTTTGTAGGGTTGCTTCTGCCTGCAATGAGAAAGCTGACTGCAACCCTTAGAAATCTAAATAGGATCACCAGGTGGTTCTTGGGTGAGACAGAATTAAAATTAATAAGATCACCAGAATGCAAGAAGGTAGGATATCATTATTGTAAAGAAAACTAACAGTCTTGTTTGAGATTCCCAGAAAATATGTGTGAAGAAAGGAATGAGGCCCAGGTCATGTATCCATTGAGACCTTACACATAGTTCATTGTTATTTCAACATGAAGTATTTATGTATGATAGCAATGTTATATTTCTGTGTCAGCAGTCTTTATAACAATTGTTAATTGTGCTGGGATGGCTTCTCAGCTGGTGAAGGGCATCAGTCAGATCCCTTTCCATGTCTCTGTCGTTTTCCTTATATTTCCTGTCTCAACAGCACAGCCTGTAATCTCAGAGGGAGGTAGAAGGATCAGGAATTTCGAGCAGTCTTGATTACATAGCTAGTTTGAGGCCAGCCTGGTCTCTCTGAGGGCCTGTATAAAAAATAAACAAACAAAAACACAAAAAAGTAAGCATAAGTTCTTATTTAGATAAATATATGTATATGGGTGAATATTATATATGATCTGCCAAGACACACATAAGAATTTAAAAAATGAGAATTTGAAAACTTTATAAAGGAATTTTATGCTATTTTGCACTCTTAGTAGTATTATTTAATTCATTCAGCCACAAAGGGTGCTATGACTTACCTATGTGTCTTGGGCAGTTCAGGCTGCTAAAACAAATATGGTGGGCAATTTATTTAACAAGTAATATTTCTTTCAGTTCTCAAGCTAGAAAATCTAAGATCAGGTGCTGGATGGTCTTGAGGCTGGTGAGTACCTTTCTCTTTCTCTGCAGAAGTGTTAAAAATCCTGACACTTTCCTGAGATAAGGTTTATCTTTCAAGTATTAACCGTACTTTACTCTTACCTGGAGATTTCTTTTTCAGTTTACTGTCAATGGATTTGGGGGTGTTTGCTAGGATCATAGAATCTCTTTATAGTCTAGTTTTGGGCCACCCCCTTCATCGTCACTGATTACCACATTACAGGTAAATGTGACTTTCTTCCTTTTTCTCATTTCTTTCCTTTCCTTTCCTTTTCCTCTTTTTCTTTTCTTCTTGTCAGTCTCAATCTCTTGTCTTGATGATATCACATGATCCCGCCCCTTATTCTTACACTTCCCCACAGACTTTTGCTTTGAATTCTGCTGCCACTATTTCCTATAATCCTGTCTCCTAGATACGTGGGTAGGTTTGGATTTTTCCTTTGCTAGACATTTACCTACATTTTGCATCTTATAACTTTAATTCTCACTTTCCATTTGAGTTGTAGATAAATCCTGATGGATATTGCTGACAATTATCAAAGCTTCATTTCACCTCCTTACCCATTACTCAAACTCTAGTTTTGTTCTTTCATCTGTTCTGGAGAGATATCCTTCCACCTCAGAACAGACTCCAGATGATTGCCCCCAGATGCTCTTTTCTTTTTTTAAAGAAGCTTAGTCTCAATACCTTGACTTTTTAAATTTAATGTTTCTTTTGCTGTGTCTTGTACTTCCCAATGCCTTTAATGTCCTGGAATCTTGAAAATGCTTTTTAGACTTCTCCCCTGTTCTTAATTCCCTTTGCAATTTCAGATTACTTTATAACTTATGAAATACTTAAAAACGTTTTTTTGTTTTAAATATTCAGTATAATATATTTGTCAAATGGGAAGGATTCATTTATTATTACAATTTTCAGGTCAGGAAATAGATTATGAGAGGAGTGCTTGCAAAGTGTATTGTTTCTTGGCAATGCAGCTGCTAAGGCCAAGGTGAGGTGATTTAAAACAGTAGGTACTGTGCTTGTGGCCCAAACAAGTGAATATTGTGATTTCTTTTTATTAGATCCTTCAGATTCTAGTCCTTTCCACTTTGCATAATATTGCTGGATTCACGTTATAAAATAGAACAATCCAAGTAGCAGCTATTATTGATTAGTCCAGTGTCTCAATGTGCTGGTCTTCTAACTATTGAACAAAGTAGATACTGCTATATTTATAGGTAAGGAGAATTTTATACCTAAGGAAGTTGAGAGTGAAGGAAGTGAAATAACTTGCCCTTCCTTAGATGTGATGGCATTGATGTGAATGGTGGGGTTTCAAACCTTACTGCTAAGCTCTGGGTTCTTTGTAAAACCACATTCTGCCACTTATTAAATTTTTGATGTTGCTTTTCTTTCTGAGAACTTACATGACTTCCTTTTTTCTTACGTTACCATGCTTACACCCCTTTATTGACCTTTTAGGATCTCATAACTTGTTTATAACTTTCCTTTGTATCATTTTTTCCAGTAATGCTCCACAGTGACTCTCTACTCTTGACCTTGTTACATTCTCACTGACTTTACCTAAGCCTTTATTCCTTTCTTAACTCATGCTATTTTTTTCCTAGGTTGAATTAGTTCACATCAATTTCTTTATGTGTTCCTAGGCAGCCCTTTACCTTCTCCTCATTTTGTGAGCCCCTAGAGCATATAGGATGCTTGGAAAGGAGGTGTGAATATAGATAAATAGATGTGCAACAATGGGGAGGAAAACTGTAACTAGAGGAGCTAGGTGAGACTCCTCACTGGACTTGAGAGCTCTGGCGCAGAGAAGTGGGCACGGGGAATTATGGCAGCATTTAGAGGATAGGATTAATTTTACCTAGTGATGGGGAAAGATGGCAAAACAACTGATGTTTGAGCTACAGCCTTCTAAGGAGGAGACAGAGGTCTCCAGGTACAGAAGGGTAGGTGGAGGTTGTTCTGCAAAGTGGAAATACCATATGTAAAAAAGAATGAATCATGAATACATAGATTTACATTGCTTCTCTGTGAATTTATATGGAGGTCAATTGATGGAGAAATACAGCCATCAAGTTGACCTAACATTCTTACCAGTATACTCCTGCTTTTGGTGAGATAAATTGAAAACCAGACTGCCAGAGATGACCTCTTGACCATGCAAAGAAATCCAGGATGGGTAATTTGTTTCAAGAAGTTTCTCTCATCTGATTTAGCTTAAAACTGGCTTATCTTTTGTAGAAATAGCTTTTGCCCTGGAAACTATATTCAGATCAGCTGAACCAATAGTTTATCTTCTGTATTGTAGCTTGATCTTGTCAGTGTTTGTCAGGTGGGTTCCACAATTTCTTTATTCCCCCTTTCCAAACCACCTGACTGATGGATTCTTCTTGTAGATAAGTTGAAACATTCTGTTACGTTACACAGATTTTTTTTTTTTTTTAGCACAGACTTTTTAAGAGCTAAGGAAACAGGGAACTTTCCTATCTGTTTTGATCATTTTAAGTCCAGTTCCCTTGTCAGTCATAAGAGATAATCAGGGGAATGACCCCACATAGCTAATTGTATCAGACTCATTGATGATGCCATATGGAAAACAAGGCTAGAAGGGGAAGTTGTAAAGTGTTATAGATACATTCTTGTTCCTGGGAAAAACCCCAGACCAGAAACAGCTTATGGGAGGAAAGGGTTTTATTTCAGGCTTCCAGAATCCAGGTGTAGCTTCATCATGACAGAGGAAACTGGCTCCCTTCATCATCCATGCATAGCAGAGTAAACTGGGTCTGACTCTGAACACACCTTAGGGCTCTATCCCCAGTGACACACCTCCTCCAGTAGTCCTCTGCCTCTGCCTGCTGGAGACTAAGTAGGAAAGTGAATCAAAAACACCTGAGGCTATGGGGACATTACATTCAAATCACCACATAAAGTGTCTTGTATGTGAAGTTAGAGTTTAACCTCGAGTAACTGTCTTTGCAACATTTAAATTTTATTATCTGTATCAAGTGCTCATATTTTACTACAGAATGTATGATATCGACTCTAACTAAACCCTTAAGAGATCAATTTATTAGCTCCCATGTTTTTATTTATTGGAAAGATCTCATGTATGCAAAGCTGGCCTCAACTGCCTATGTAGTTGAGGATGACCTTAACTGATTATCCTGCCTACACCTCCAGATGATGCTGGGATTGTCGGTATGTGCCACTTTGCCTGGATTAGAAGTGCCGGGGCTTGAACCAGGGCCTCATGAGTATGTTAGGCAAAGGCCAACATTATCAACTGAACTATCCCCCAGTGTCTTTGTGTTTTTTAATTAATAAATATTAGATGTTATCATCTGCATTTTAAGAATGAGGTACAGGAAACTCAAGTGCTGAGATTCTATTTGACTCATTATGTTTCTTTTTTTATTTTAAAATACTTACTAAAAAATTCCTTGATGTATACTTAAAAATCTAGCAATAAATACACCCCAAATATATTACTTAGTCATAGCTGTTAGAAGAATTATCATCTCTTTCCTACATGGTAAGCATATTTTAGAATTCAGAGCAAGGAAAGTTCTCTTATATTCTTGCATAATAGTTTGTTTTACTAGAGCCATTAGTTTGAAAATTACATGTGTGTTCCCCCACTTAGATATTATCTTCTGCAGTCCCTTTCATTTTCCTTTAGCTTTTCTTCCTCTTATGGAACCTTTTATCTTTTATTTTAAAAAGTATGTCTCCATAAGTTGCCGTAATTGGTAACAAGGATTCTCTATATCAGATTGCGCTCTAGAATTCATCTTGTAAACTAAAATGACATACTGGAGTTGGGCAGATGGCCCAGTGGTTAAAAGTGCTTGCTCTGCAAGCCTATTGACCAGAGAAATTTGGATCCCCAGAACCTACATATAGCCAGAAGCAGTGGTGTGGATGTCTGCAGTCCCAACAGGCCTAGGGCAGGGGAAGCAGAATTAGGAGAATTAGGAGAATGCCCTAGTTTGTGGACCAGCTCATTTGGCATGGCTTCAGCACACAGTAAGAGACACCCCAAGGACTAGCACCTCTAGGATCTCCTCTTATCTCACACATATGGCATTGTTACAGGAATTGGGGCACCTTGCCAGTACACCGATAGGATATTCCAACGCGCTGATAATCTTGGGGTGTCTCTGGATTCTTGTTTTATAAATTCTATGAAGGAAATCTACGTAACAGAGGAAAAATTCAGAAAGATTTTATTATAACTTACAGCTTCAGGTGGGAGAACTTTAACAAAAGGGAAGGAAGACATAGTTCTTGACTAAGAAGGTAAAAGGGGGTTTGAGAAGCCCTGAATTTAAAGAGAAGGAAGGTCCTGATCATACAGAAAGCTTCTGCCCATGAGAAGGCATCAGTGGGGTGAAGCCCACTTAGAGACCTAGATTTGAGCCTTTCTAGATGGGGGCTAAACTATCCAGCTACAAGTCCTGGTTCAGGTTTAATCTTTACAGGACTCTTAATTGTAGGAAAAGAGAACTCCTTCCTAGGGAAGGACCCAGGTTGAGTTTAAGGGGAAACAGATCTAGGAAGGGAACTCGTTATTGCAAGGGCAAGCTTAAGGACCATGGCATACGCATACCCATACACCTACATGCATACAAATACTCCTATACCTATACAGACCAAACATGATACACTGTACAATTTTGAAAATAATTCTAATTTATTTCATCACTTATGTGCTCATCTAGCCATTCATACCATTTTATTTCTTTCAGGATGTAGAGCATATTTTAGGAAATAATGGAAGCATAGTGTTTTCCAAAGCTGAATGTTAAGATGTTAATAGGCACTATAACAAAACTGCTCCATGTGAAAATTTGTCAGCTTGAGGATTCCCCTACAATTAAATACAAAATGAGTTTTTAACCTAGGCTGACCTGGAACTCACTTTGTAGCTCCAGACTGGCCTCACCTCTGAGTGATTCTCCACCTCAGCCTCCTGAGTGCCAGAATTTTAGGTGTGAGCCACCAGGTCCAGGTACTTCACCTTTTTATGTCCGTCAATGTTTTCTCTTGGATGAATGGGCATTTGTATGCTCTTGCATCAAAAACACTTGAATGTGTCAGCTTCATTCCTCTCCCCTGATTTTTGTGTTGTTATGAGAATCATGGTGGAGAGAACGTGATACATAAACCATTGTTTTTCAGAAGAATACTTTTAAAAAGTAACATGATATTTGCAATTCATAATTTATATAAAGTTCATCATTCATATTTATAAAATCTGTTTTAGTGTTAAATGCACTTAAGAGTTTCAAAGAATGTTTTAAAAATACTTTGGAATCTTTTCCCTAAGAGCTTTCAACACTATAAATACTATACTTTTTAGCATTTCCTTTGCATACCTGCAGTTAGTATCATCTTTGAGAATGTTTTCCACTTTTAAGGCATATGTGGAGACTCAGCTAACAAATGTAATTAGGACACAGGTTTTTAAAAAAGACTGGGGAAATTAACCTTTTAAAAGAATGGTTATCTGGTCTTTCTCCCATTTCAGAGCAAAAATAGCTGTAAACTGAGGGTGTTTATTAATGTATATATCGATATACTAATTATATATTGCACATAGATCTAGGTTTTGTGCTCTAATTATCACATTAAATTTCTTAAAATTGACACTTTTTGGTATATAGGTTCCTATAATCTTGTAATCTCTATGACTTTGTTTCTTCAGTTAAATTCTCAAGGATTAACTCTTCAAAAGCACAAACACAGCATTTTATTGAATGTGTTCACAGGATAAACCAAACTAAAAAAGCACTATAATTTTCTGGTTATACCCAAGAGTCTATTAGGTGTACAGAGTAAGGCAACTCAGAAAAATAGTGTGAGGTGTAAGACACTGGGTAAGAAACTAGAGTGAGACCACTCTTTCCTAGAATGAGAAGTAAGGCTCTTTTCTAAGCAGAGGAACTTAAACACTGTACTATATTGAGATGCCACTTTTATTTATTTATTTTTTGTTTTTGGTATAAATTAAATGTTGAAATTAGGTGAACTTTTTAAAAAAATCTCATATTTGCTGTATTCAGAAACAGTATTTGCCAAGTATGAATTATATATCTAAATTTTGCTGTGCTTATGTTCTGTTTATTTCTTCAGATGTAAAAATTGTAAATGCCTTTTATTAAAACACTACATGTTTCATATTTCTCACGGATTACTAGGCAAGAGTGTGAAGATATTTAAGACAATTGAATATCTTATTTCTTCTGCCTAGAATATTACTGAGTAGATAAAAGTAGTGAGTGAATGATGAAATGAATGCACGAATGCATGGAGGAATGTGTAATTGGCTATTGTGATTCAAGTTCATGATTTCAATGATGCTGCTGCCCTGTCCTGTTCCTCATGTACAGTTTGTGCTAAATTTATACACATGGAAAACATGAAAAAAACATGAAAAAAATAAAAAAAAATGTATTCTGCTATGTGATGTGCCCCACATATGCATATATTTATAGCTGGGTAAATAAGAAGTGTAAGAACAGTAATTGGAAGTAATTTCACATTTTTTTGTTTAAATAAAAGCAATTTTATATGAATTTAATAGAAATAGGAGAAAGTGAAGTAAAATCAAAGGGGCTATCGTAATTTAAGTAAATCATTACAATAGGAAATTTCTAGGTGATTTCAGTAAAGTTAAGTGTAAAATTATAGAAAGTATTAATAGATCAGGATAATTATTTTCCAAACATCAACTTATATCATTTATTTTCTACTCTGAAAGTAAGTTAGCATATTTCTTTGTAATAATGTACTTTATCTAATTTTCACTTACTAAGGCTGAGTTTTATATTTAAGATCACTTATTGTTTATTTACTCCTTTCTTCCTTTTTAAAGCATGGTAAATTATTTTGGGAATTGGTCCCTTAAAAGTGTCTTATTCTGGGGGACTGATGCTCCCAAGTAAGTGTGATGTTTTCTTTTTTTTTTTTTTCTTCCTGCCCTCCCTTTTTGTGTCGTGTATTTGTGTAATGTGTGTGTGTGTGTGTGTGTGTGTGTGTGTGTGTGTGTGTGTGTGTGTGTGTGTGTGTGAGTGAGTGTGGGAGTATGCACCATAGATTCCTTGTACAAGTCAGAGGACAATGTTTCTATAACAAAATTTGTATTGATTGATTTTTTTAAATGAAAAGGTTATACTCTCGGACCCCTTTATCCCACCCGAATTGTGCTGAGGGTTATTGGTATTCATTGTGGGGACCCAAGAGGTCTCAGTCTGTCTCTGGAGTAGGAGAAATATAGCATCTCAGGCTATCCAACCCACCCCGAGGCTCTTAAAATTTTTCTGCCCCCCTCTGCTTTAATGTTCCCTGAGCCTTGGTGGGCAAGACAGGGATCTGATTTAGTGTTGCTTTCTCTGTAGCCTCTGGATTTCTGTTTTGATGAGGTTTGATGTCTTTGACTCCACCTCCTTTGAGTCTAGGTCATACATTTTCTATACCATTTTTTCCACAGGTTACCTGGGCCCTGAGCTTTCAGCAGATTCTCCTTTCTTCATCTTCCTTGTTGCACTGATAAGTTGTTCGGACATGTAGAGGCGATTGAAAAATGCCACTTTGGATGGACTTATTGATATTCACTGGGGTTTGACCTAATTTTTGAAGAACAGAAAAGGAAGAACTCAGTTTCTTTTGGGTACTTGCTGGGTATAGGAAATATTCTCTCTAGTTTTCACCCTGGGATATAATCTTACCTTTTCAGTCTCCTTTTCTTGCACTTGATAATGTAAATGGGGCTACAACATTCTTGTATATTAATTATACTCTGTGGCTTCTGTCTGGAAATGAAGTATTTATATAAGATATCTCCACTTCTTTTAAAAAATCTTTATTATCAATAATTAGATACAGTATATAAGCAAATCTTATGGTGGTACCCTCATTTCCATCCTCCCTGTCCCCAACACACTGGAGTCCCTTCTCAGTGGGCTTACTAGATCAGTCCATGGGGTAGATGAGGTTGCCTGTTTCCCCCGCCCCCACATTTTGTGTGTAAAAATATGGAACACTTCATGAATCTGCGTGTCATCCTTGCACAGGGGCCATGCTATTGTTCTAATTTTGGTATGTGTGCTGCTGAAGTGAGCACTCCATTTCTTCATTATTTAATTCTTTATTTGGATTCATTTCTCACCCAAATTTATTAAATTTTTCCCCTCTTTCGATATCTGCATGATACCATCTCTGTATTTATCTACTTATATGCATATATACTTTTTTTCTTACCAAGAGCCAGTGGATATATTTCTTGAGTAACTGACTCCTTGGAATTATAACTTGCTTCTAACCTTGTGGACAATCTGCTGACCATTATATAATGGAGTTTATTCTTTCCTTTGAGCTTTGGAGACACTGCCCAAATGTGACGGCTGCTATAGAGGACTGTAAGAGAACCGTGGATTTTCTTGCCTGAATGGATACCTACAGAATGCATATATATTTTCAATCTCTCTTAAATTCTATAACCTCACAAAAATTGCCTTTCTTGTTTTAAAATATAGTTTTGTTTTTCCTAGAGAATATTACTTTTAGTGTCCCTCCTTTAAGAAAATATTTTCTTCTGTTATCTCTGCTTTCTCCCATACCCGGTTATATCCTGCTTTCTCTTCTGAGAATGTCAGGTATGGCTAAGGGTTTTGCTCAGTAGAACATGTGCTTAGTGTGTTCTAGGCCTTCGGTTCAATTCTAAGCATTAAAAAATATCACATATATTAGCTGGATCTCTTCTATGTGTATGATTTTCTCTCTTCAATCTTCTATATCTTTTTTTGCCATTTTATTTTGCATGGTTTATGTCTGCCTCTTCTTTCCTGTCACTGTTTCAGTACTGAGTGTTCTGTTTCTATTGTGGATTTCGCTGTTGCCTCTTTTGTAGCTTTAGTGTGTATGACTTTTTTTTTTCTTCCAGTATCCAGATCTTCTCTCCTTAGTCTGGCAGTTTTCTTTTTCATCTCCTTTTAGTTGTCTTGTATCTCTTCTTAATATTTCATAATTTTTTGAGCCCCTTTACTTTGATGTAGCTCATGAATCTCTGTAACGTCTTTCAAACTGGAAAGCTTTTTGGTATAAACTGTTCTGTTTTCTAGGACAATTTCCTTATTATTTGTCTGTCTCTCCACGCTAGTCCTTGACAGTTCTATATGTTTTTTGCATATTTATGAGTTTTATCTCATTTAGGAATGAGTTCAATTCCATATTAAGGAAAAGTATTGCCTGCAAAAATTGCGAGAGCAGATAGTTCTGTTGAGTAATAGGGAGAAGGAATAAGTGATCCGTTTGGAATTTGCTGTCTTAGCCATTTCCTTACTGATCTTTCTCTCACTCTGGGGACAGGTCTGACTTCACTTCCAGTGTTGTGAAGGTCCCTGTAACTGAGGCTATGTGTCATTTGAGTCTGGTAGTGAGTGGTTTGATGAAGCTGGTTCCTGTTTCTTTGCCATTCATCAAGCCTCTGAGCTCAGAAGCCAGGTCATTCCCAGTAGTAATGTCTTATTGGGTTTTCCTCTGTGTTTTGGTGGTAGAGGTATGTTTTCTGAAGAAACTATTTGGTAAGTACTTCCCCCCAGGTGGGTAAGTATCATGACATCAGTCAGTTTCCTTGCATGGGTTTTGAACAGAACAATTTTAGGGGAAATCTACCCTGTGAGGTCTGGAGGTGGGCGAGTGTCATTTGGCTCCTAGCCTATTTTGATTTAAGGTAACACATCATTTGGCAATTATTAAAATTATTAAAATTATTTGTGGGCCTGGGGAGATGGCTCAACAGTTAAGGCACTTTCCTAAAAAAACCTAATGACCCGTGTTTGATTCCCCAGTACCCATGCAAAACCAGATGCACGCATCTGGATGCAGTTTGTTTGCAGCAGTTGGGGGTCCTGGCATGCCCAGTCTTTCTCTCTCTCTTTTTCTCTGTTTGCAAATAAATAAATAATAATATTTAAAATAATAAAAAATGTGCTTTGTGGTTTGGCTTCTGAAGTGTTCACTATTTTTTTGTTGTATAGCTTTTTAAAGGTGTATTGCTGCCTCTGTGAGACAATGAGACATATTTCATTTTCGAGCAGTGCAAAGTTCACAGCAATATTGGAGAGTAGTATCCTCTGTAGATTTCCTCATTCTCATGTATTTGCTCTTAAGAAACAAGTGGTAAAAGGTTCTGACATTAGATTCTGTGTTTGAAACCAGGTATATAAATTAATTGCATAATTTTAATGTGGTACTTAAAATTGATAACTTCTTTATTTTTTAAATTGGTAGGCATTTAAATATGAGGTTTTCATATATTGGGAGAGTAACACAGTAAATGTCCAGAGATTAAATGAAGAAATGAATTATGTCATGTGGTTAAAAAAAAAAACAAAAAACCGGAGTCAGACCCATGGGTGAACTTCTGTTGTTTTGTATAAAAGTTTTGTTTTTTTTAAAAATAGCATCAGGAACATAATCTTTTGATCTTATTATAAAAGTGTGGCTACCGTTGTAAAAATTGAGATCTTGACATCAAGAGCTGATATTGGATATGGTAAGCTTGTTAATTACTCCTGAAGGAAAACACCATTAACTTGTAGAGAACAAAAAGATGCTTTTCCAGAGACCTGGCTTTTCTTAAAGAAGTGAACTTTTTTGAATCTATGAGCAAAAGAAACATCATGCTACATTTTCATATTGAAATGCACATAAGATATCTGTACTTAATTTTGGAAGGAACTTGTTTTAATTAATTAAAATGAGAATAGATTTCATTTTTAGAGCAGTGCAAAGTTCACAGCAAAATTGGAGCGTAGTATCCTCTGCAGACTTCCTCATTCTCATGTCCCCTCCATGGCTGTGTTTGTTGTAGTCAGAGGTGACACATGTCCCAACCAGTGTCTTAGTTAATGCTTTGTATGGTATATGTAATGGCTTTGATGGGTGTATAATACCCATCTTCCTGCTTACTGTATCATGTAGAATAGCTTACTACCCTATAAAATTGTTTCTTCCATATTTGCCTCTCCCAGAGTTCCTGGCAATCACTTATCATTTTACTGTGTCCATATTTTTCCTTTCCTACAAAGTTGAATAATGGAAGTCATGTTAATGTATTTTTTTTTTCAGATTGACTCTTTGGCCTTCTTATATAGGCTCTTCTATGTCTTTTTGTATTTCAGTAGCTAATTCATGTAGTACTAAATAATTCATTGTATATGTGCACAGTGGAAGGCATTTAACTATTTCCATATTTTGATAACTCTGAGTAAAGCCTGTATAAACATTAGTGAAGTGTTTTTGCACATTTGGATAAAGATTAGAGAACAAAATTGCTGGTTTGTGTGATAAGATTATTTTTATTATCTTTCAAAGTGGTTGTATCATTAACCAGATTTATCAAAATTAAGAAAGGGTTCCTCTACCACGACTCAGGGAACTGAGTGTAAGAGGGGGGTGGAAAGATTGTGAGAGCCTTGGTGGGGGAGAATATCCAGAGACACGGTCCCCCTCAGTAACAACGTACTAGGGCCAGGAGAACCAGGCTGAATCTTAGGCTATCCATGGTCCCTTGCACCAAGGACTGATCCAGACTCCCCACGGAGGAGGATATCCAGCTGATTGGGGATGGGGAAGAGTGGTATTGGGGAACTGGAGATAACAACTCATTGTTTGCCCATTAAATAATGTAACTCATTATGGGCAATAAAATAAGGGTTCCTATTTCTTCACATTCTCATCAGTATTTGATCTTGTCAGTGTTTTGGGTTTAACTATTTCAATAATGGAGCAGTATGTACATATTTTAATTTGCAACTCATATATTGACTTACCTCTTCATATGGTTGTTATATGTCTCTCATCTTTACTCAGGTATTTGTTGAGATTTTTTTTTTGCCAACTTTAATTAATTGCATGATAATAATTGAATTTTAGGAATCCTTTATAATTTCAATAATATATTTTGCAAATATCTTTTCCCAGTCTATGGCTTACATTATTCTTATTCTCAAAATTATCTTTTGCAAAAAAGTTTTAATTTTTACTAATTTCAAATTACAAATTCCATTGTTAGTAGTAAAATAATATGTCATTAAAAAAATTTTTTTTTGATGCAGTGTCTCACTGTGTAGACCAGGCTAGCATTGAACTCATTATAACCTAGGTACAGCTTTGAATTTACAGCAAGCTTCCTGCCTCAGCCATTCAAGTGCTGGGATTGTAAGTACAGTGCCATGTGTGGATTTATAGTGAATTTATAGTGTAGTAGAGAGAAGGCCACAATGGAAAGTAGTAAAGTGGTGGTATTTCCACATTAAAATCTTTTACATAGTAGCACATTTTGTAAGTGCATATTGGTTATTTCCTTTTGAAGAATTGTACATTATTATTTTTTTTGCTGGTGTATATATGTGTTTGTAAAAGTTTGTGAGTCCCATTGTGACTTAAGACTTTAAGTCTTTCCCTTTATATTTTTTTATCAAAATTGTCACTCTATTAATGGTCTAACATCTCTCAATAATGACCATTTGTCTTGTTCTTATACCCTGCTGCCCAAACTTCTGTAAATGACTGAGGTTAGATAAAATAGCTCATTACTTCATAACATCCTATTCTGTGTGGCCTCTCATGTGTGATCTATTCTGAAAGCAGGCTGAAAAGTGGCTGTTGATCTCACCAATAAAGTAGCCCCATTAAGATGAAATTCTAAAGTACGCTTAGAAGTTTTTGTTTTTTAATCAAGCACATTAAACATTTCCTTTGTAAAGACATACATAGGAACGAGTAAAAAATCCTTTGCTTACAAGAATGATAGGGTTCTTATGTACATATTTTCTTTTTGGCCTTTTTTTTTCTTTTGATGCAGGGTATCACTCTGTAGCTGAGGCCTAACTTGTACTCATGGGATTTCTCCTACCTCTGCCTTCCAAGTGCTAGGATTAAAGGCATGAGTCACCATGTCCTGCTCTTAGGAATAGATTTTTCTGTTTCTAAAATTTGTGCTGTTTAAATTATTAGGCATTTTGAAACTAGATCTAAATAAAAGCAAAATATTATGATAGTCCTATTTATGCCTTTAATTTTAAATTTCAACTTCATTTGGAAATCTTTTCAGCAAAATAATACTATTTCTAATTTATTTATGGAAAATTAGTAAGTAGTTAATGCTTTATGAAGAAGGTCCTTAAATAAACTGTATTATGGAGTAAAATATGTGGGCCTGCTAAGATATGTGAAAATAGACATTTAAATTTTGTGACAAAATTTTAGACAAAGTGTAACTCGGAGTGAGTGTGTGAGATAGGATTAAAGAATATTAAAGAATATTCTTAAAAGAATAATGAGCCCGAGAGCATATTTTATATCAAGAATATTCTTAAAACTAATTTTTCAATGCTGCATGTTAGTGGAAAGTTAAAAAAAAAGATTTCTAGATTGTTTTTGGCATATCTTTGTTTTTGAGGATTATCTTCTGAAGCCCAGCATGTTCTACTCAGCCAGTGCTGATAGTTGTTGAGTGAAGATGTGGTTATGTCCCAATAAACCCATTGTGAGCTAAAGATCCCAGTTTACCTGCTCAGTACACTGTGGAGCAAGGTTTCTGAAACTTCTTCCACTTTAACCCCCCTTTTTAGAAGGTTTTATTTTCTTTTCTAAAAACAAATTTACTGAGGTATTATTGGCATACAATATATATTCAAAGTTTGTCCCAGAAACTTTAGGTGATCCACAGTGTACAGGTATATAGTATGAATATACAAGTCAAACCTTTACTGATAAAAAATAATGATATCTATTCAAAGAAATCCTTTGGTATACATATGATTTTACCATTTATTAATGATGAAACTAAATTTGCATAGTGGCAAGATGTATGTGCTTATTTATTTTTACATAAAGAAACAAATCTTGGTTGCATATTAGTTACTGCAGGACATAGACCTTGTTTATTCCCTTTCAGAGTGGATGGATATTTCAATGTCAATGCTGAGCATGCTGCTTTGCATACGTGCATAGTACACAATGGCAGAAGTGTGTTCTGAACTACTTTAGGAATTATTGGGAATTCTGCACTAATTCTAAGCAAAGACTCATTTAATGATTTTTTTAAAGATAATTTTATTTTAATTCATTTTTCAAGCAGAGAGAGAGAAAGAGAGAGAGAAGGAGAGAGAGAGAGAGAGAGAGAGAGCGAGAGAGAGAGCACTAGGGCTACCACCTTGTGGGTCTGGCTATGTGGATACTGGGGAATTGAACCGGGGGCCTTAGGCACTGGAAGCAAGTGCCCTAACCACTGAGCAATCTCTCCAGACCTCATTTAATGATTTTTTAAAAATTCAATTCAGCAACTCAGACAGGAGTTTTTAAAATCAAATATTTCTAATGACACAATTCAAATATATACTAATTTGCTACTTATATACTGAGGGATGATGTTAGGAAAATATTAAATTATTTATATAAGACTTATGTTTCTGTAAGAGCAAACAGCTTTGTATATGTAGTTTTAAAAGCACTGTAATTCATTACTGGCTTGTTGCTAGAATCAACATAGAAGAACCAAGATCCAATGTCCAGATTCAAAAATATCATTTTTATTGAATGCATATCAGTTTTCTACCATTGTAAGATCAAAATATCATTTGTCAAACATCATAAATTGAACACTGTAAATGGAATGCCAGGTGTTTGTGCCACTTTTTGCATACACCTTTATGGAGGTGGCTGGGGCATGTAGGCATTATGAGTGTCTTTAACTTGGAGCCATCACTCCACCTCTTTTTTTGTTTTCAGAAAGTTAGTGCCTTGCATTTTATTTGGTTAATTTATGTTACCTTTAATATTTCCTATGTAGCTTATAAGCTTCTTAGTATAATTTTGCATTTAGATTATTTTTTGGACAGGGTATAACTTTGTAGCCAGGTTAGTAGAGAACGTGTGTTGCTCAAGATTATGCAGGTAGTAATGGCTGAACTGGGAGTACTTGTGTCTGTTCTGTATGTCTCCATCACTAAGCACAGTTCTCTCCATGTTTTATAGGGAAGAGCTCAAGAAAATTTAAACCTTGAAGTAAAATCAGGTACCTCTCACCTGTCCTTTCATCAAATGCTTACTTTCCCAATTCCTCAGGTTGTTTGCTTTGTTTTGGTTCATATAAAACTGCATAAATAGTACTGGACACTGTGATTTCATGAATCAAGAAAGTGATATAAGGTTATTTAGCTTTCTGCACTTTTTATTTAGAGAACAGCAGTATTGTCTTAGAAAAACCTTTTATGTTTATGGTGACATTTGTATTCTAATGTTTAATGTGTAAATTTACTTTTTTTTTTTTTTGGCATGTTGAGGTAGTGTCTCACACTTGCCCAGGATGACCTGGAATTCACTATGTATTCTTAGGCTGATCTGTATGTCATAGCAATCCTCCTACCTCAGCCTCCTGAGTGATGGGATTAAAGGCTTGCACCAGGACACCCGTCAGATTTACTTTTTATACTGTTTTATACTATTCTTTCAAAAACTGTATATCACCTTCACAGTTTCTTTTTCTCCTTAGTGGTAACTTTAAGAAGTAATCATGTGTTTATTCCTGAACACCTGACATTCTGGTATTCTGTCAGATGCTTAGCAGGGCTTCTGCAAGTTGTTGTCAAGAATACCTTCTAGTGGCAGTGTCTCAGGCTGAGCACTGCAGAGATACCTGCAGAGCTCAGCACACCTGCCCTCAAGCAAAAGACAATAATTAGTTGCTAGTGTTCCCTTGCAAACTTCCTAGTGTTGTTACACATGACACACAGAGACTATGGCAGTGCTGTTAGAAGCTCTGTGCTGTGGAGTTGTTTATGCTCATTCAATTTTTAAAGTTCTTATAAGACATTTTCATGGGAACCTTAAGCCCAAAGGGATTTGCATGCTTGATCAATCTTGTGATGATTTAAATATAGAAATAAAGCCAATCCTTTGTCTTTCTTTTTACTGTTAACTTGTAAGACAGTGCTAGTGGAAAACATTAATAAGATACTTGAGGCAAAGATGTGTTTGATCAAAACCTTCACAGTATTTTGATTCTTGACAGCAGTTATAGCTTCAGTACATCTAAACAGATCTTTGAATGCTATAGATCCAAGTTCCCGTGAGTGTCTGGATAGCGTAGACTGCTTATTTTAAAACATGATTTTGTGTTAACCACTTTTATGAAATTAAACTCAAACTAACATTATAGTCTAATTGTCATGTAAAGTTTGTATTTTAAAATAAGATAATTGCTGATTGAATACTAGTAAAATACAGTGTATGTGAATGGATCTTTGAGACAAATTAATTTATTAATCAAATAACTTAGGTATTTAAAAAATTATTGTTTCAGCTTTAATATTCAGTGTGGCCTAGCTACCACATAGTATAAAAGTTAGTGTTTTAGCTTTAACATTCAGTGTGGCCTAGTTGCCATGTAATGTACAAATTATCTTTTTATACCAGGAGACTTTTTTAGTGACTTTTTTTTTTGTTGCTTGTGTGTGTGTGTGGGGGGTGTTGTGTTGTATTCAGTGTATGTGCCCATGGGTAGACCATATGCTTCCTATAGCTGGGTGCACTTGTCTACCCAAGTGAAGCATCGAGTGGCTTGCTCCATTGCTCTCGTTTTGAGATGGAGTCTCTTACTGATCTGGAGTTTTGTTTTTCCCTACAGGATCCATTGATAGTCAGGTCCCTGCTCCCCTGTGGGATTGAGATACAGGTACTCATGAATATTTCTAGTTACTTACATGGGTCCTGGAGATCTGAACTCTGGTGGTCTCATACTCTCTGGTCCTCTTGCTTGGGTAGGAAACTCACTTAACCACTGAGCCATCTCTTCCATGCTTAAGTAATTTTCAGCCCTAGGATTCAGTTCTTTTATTATACTTATATAATTTATTAATATATATTTTCATTAGAGATGCATTACCATTTCTTATATTTGGTTTTCAAAATGCTATCATTCCTAAAAAAGAAAATTTATATTCTGGAAAAATTCACATTTCATATTCTAGAAAACAGTTCCCAAAAACTTGAGTGAAAGAAACCAGAACACTATCTAAAGAGTGAACATACTTTTTACATTGTCAGTTTCTAAGACAAATTGACATCATGGAAGTGCCAGGCAACAGTAGAACTGAAGATTTTCTGTGGAGTTGGCGTATCATTGACAGAAGTAAGTCATCCCATTGTCCTTCGTAAATTGATCTCTGTAATCTATAGGTGGAATATTCCAGTGGATTTTTGGGCATAGGTATTCATTAGAGTTTTTAAAATGTTTCATTTATTTATTTGAAGGGAGGGATAGAGGGGGTAGACAGAGAGAATGGGCGTGCCAGGGCCTCCAGTCACTGCAGATGAACTCTAGACACACGTGCCACCTTGTGCATCTGGCTTTAAGTGGGTACTGGGGAATTGAATTTGGGTCCTCCTGCTTTGCAGGCAAAGCCTTCACTGCTAAACCATGTCTCCAGCCTTCATTAGGTTTTTTGTTTTTTGTTTTTTGAGATAGGGTCTCACTCTAGCCCAGGATGACCTGGAATTCACTATGTAGTCTCAGGGTGGCCTGGAACTCATGGCGATTCTCCTACCTCTGTCTCCTGAGTGTTGGGATTAAAGGCATGTGCCACCATGTCCGGCTCCTCATTAGATTTTTGATGAAAAAAGAAATGAATGATGTTGCTGTTAAAGGCTTGCATCTATAGTTGATGCTTCCTGACCTTGCCCATATGTAAACCTAAATGTTTATGCACTAAGGTACTCCATTTGGGAGTTGATGTTTTTTTTTTTTTGTTTGTTTGTTTGTTTTTGTTTTTTTGGGTTTTCGAGGTAGTGTCTCACTCTAATCCAGGCTGACCTGGAATTCACTATGTAGTCTCAGGGTGGCCTTGAACTCATGGTGATCCTCCTACCTCTGCCTCCCGAGTGCTGGGATTAAAGGCCTGCACCACCATGCCTGGCTGGGATTTGATTGCTTTAATGTGGGTTTGGACAAAATGCCTTTACAAGGTACATGCAAACATATTGGCTAGATTTTCAGGAATTTCACAAAGTTCATCAATAGGTCTATAGTTGACTTTTGAAACCTAATAACTAATATTGCAAAAACATTTGGAAATCTATTTCATATGTAAATGATTTCATATGCCCAGAGTCAACATTTTATTTTTTTAAGTCTGACGTGCATAGTCTTAATACAGTCAATGTTGATTAGATGAGTGGATGTTGAAAATATTGTAAACCAAATACACATAGTTTATGGAAATACTAACCAAAATAGTATCACAAATAATGATTTTCCCTCTTGCCTAGTTTTGTTTTCAGTGCAAACCTGGTTTGCTTATTTCCTTTTGTAGACTAAGTAGCTATAATTTTTTTGTTATTACTTTTTATGATGTGATTTTAACTTTACCTGTTAAAATACCATCAGAGCACCAAAAACATTATGATAAGGAAATATTTTATATTTTTACCACACTTATGGTAAGCTCATCTTAATTTTAAGTCATAGTGTGGATCCTACTTAGCTTTATTTTCTCCCAGTTTTAGGCACATTTTTCCACACTTTTCACTGCCTCTTTTGTAACAAACCACATTTCATGCAAAAATATTTTGGAGAGTAGGGAAAGAACAATGATTTTGAAATTTTAAAAAGTTGAGTTTAAATTCTGATTCCTCTTAATGTCCTTAATTCTTGGATTAAGTTATTTTATAGCATCTAACTGGCAAGCTTTTGGTAAGGATAATATATACCCTTGGTGAAAATGTTTCTCAACCCTAGGCACACATAAGAAAATCATGTGAGGACCATCTCAGAATTACCCATGAGTCAGTGCCTCTGTTGCTGTGTGGCATAGAGTCTGTAAGCTTGCCAGGTGATGTAATGCACGGTAGTGCAGGACCACTGATGGACTTTAGCTAGGCTTTACAGTTTTCCACTTGAACGACATTCTAGGCCAAGCAGCTGACCCTCCCACCCGTTAGTGCTGCCATGATTTAGAATGATTACTGGTTACTTGTCTACATCCATCTTTACTCTCAATCAGTGTGTCCTGAATGTTTTCTTCAATCTCTGATGACAGAAGCAACAGCGTTGCAGGAGTGAACTTGAAATAGTAATTAAATAAAAAATACAATTTTTTAAGGAACCATCCACATTAGCAACCTGATACATTTTTAAAATTCTGGTTATGATTTTGTTCTGTTTTTTTTTCCCCTGAGAGGCTATTGGAAACCTTTTGTTTGATTGCATTCAGAACAGTTAATGGTACTTTTGTACCCAGGAGTATATAAATAAAAAATGTAGTGGGTTAATTGATTAAAGAAGCCATATCTTCTGTTATTTGATTCAGTCAGTAAATATATACAAACCAACACATGAAATCATTTACTGGATAAGAGTGGGCAAAATACCACATAATTTCATTAACCTTTAAGCAATGAAATTATAAGTCCCCATGCAGATGATTAAGGTTATCATTGCCTATCACAGGCTTTTGATACCTACAGACTGTTAATTCTTCTTGTCCTGCTGAGTCTTATTAAAACTTCTGACTGATGTACTTTTATTAAAAGGTTTAGAATTTACCAATTTAAAACCCTGGCACTATTACCTCAAATGTAAGTAGGCCCATTAACAAAGTATTTTGTAAAGAGAAAAAAGTCAATAGCTGTTTCTTCAAGAAAAAAATAAATGTAATGCATTTTAAACGCTTCAAGGTAAGCAACTGCTATCTACTACTGGGTCTTTTGATCCTTGATTTGTTCCTTTGGTATGCAAATTTTAGGTTTACAAAGATCTAGTGCTTTTATTTTAGAAATATGCCTAGAGGCTAGATTGGTAGGCTTCAAGGAGATACCTAGTTTGGTGTGAAATGAATAGTAGTTAAAGGATCACATGGACTGAGTACCAGAAGATGAAGCATAGAGCTGAGAAAAACTGAGGAGAGCTGACTACCTTATTCCATTTGGCGCAATACATCACTGAAATAAAAATGAGGACAATGAACAATGATGACAAAATGGGAGTTGGTGAAACAATCATTTGTTTCCTGCGGATTCTGTGGAAACCTTGGACTCATGAGAAGTTTAAAGAAAAGGGCATACTATATCCCTAGCCATAGAAGATTGGTATATTATACTAGATGCTAGCCTTTTGTGGGGATACAACCAGGAAGGCTCTCCTATGACCAGGGCGGAAGAAATGGCTCATATGCCCTCCTGGCCTTTTTTTTAAAAAAAATTTTATTTATTCATTTTCATTTTCAAGCAGAGAGAGAGAGAGAGAGAGAGAGAGAGAGAGAGAGAGAGAGAGAGAGAGAGAGAGAGAGAGAGAGA
>PVHP010015202.1:0-10472 GCA_004024765.1 Zapus hudsonius
GGTCGGGGGAAGGGGCTATGTAAGAATCCCTGGTTGAATGCGTGAAAGAGAAAGAAAAAAAATAAAAGAAAGGAAAAAAAAACGATTAAAAACCAAAATAAACAAGAAGAGCGAGTAGCGAGGGGTGGAGGGTCGCGGCAGACGCGTTGGAGGCCAGAAGGCAGGAGGAGGGACTTTGAAGGAGCCCCCGGTCCCGGTGAAAGAGAAAGAAAAAAAAAGGCGAGTGGGGAGGGGCGGGGCACACGCGCTGGCGGCCAGAAGGCGGGGTGAGGGGCTACGAAGGAGCCCCTGTCCTGGTGAAAGAGAAAGAAAAAAAAGAAAAAAAAGCAAGGGTGGAGGGGCATGGCAGACACGCTAGAGGCCTGAAGTCGGGGGGAGGGGCTACGAAGGAGCCCCCGTTCCCCGTGAAATAGAAAGAAAAAAGAAAGAAAAAAAAGCAAGGGGGAGGGGCGCGGCAGACGCTCTAGAGGCCGGAAGGTGGGGAGAGGGGCTACGAAGGAGCCCCCATCCTGATGAAAGAGAGAGAGAAAAAAAAGGCGAGGGGGCAGGGGCTACGAATTGATGGCCGATGGAGAAAGAATATTAATATAAGATATAAAATTTAAAAAAACAACAAAAAGTTGAAAAAGAAAGACATGCAAGTGCCTGGGAAGGGTGGGATAGACAGAGGGCAGGAGGGTGGGGGCTGAAACACAAGGAAAGCCGAAGGAAAGCCTCAGACGCCGCAGGCAGAAGCCACTCTGGCACAGCCTGCCTCGACGACTCACTGCCTCATGAGAGCACTGGTCCATGCTGGCGGTTTCCAGTCGTTCGGATCCTGTGCTCGGAGGTGCCTGGAATTTAGCACGTGGGTGCAGTTTTTGTCCACGATCTGGATACCTGCTGAAAACCCTGGCCCTTATTTCCCGAGGTGTATGGTGTGTCTGCTAGTCAGCCATCTTCCCCGTAACTTGTCACTGGTATTTTTGAAGTCTGCCATGTCCCTCCAATGCTATGGGTTGGCTGAAAGTTTGAAAACACCTTATCAGATGTGTGTGTGTGTGTGTGTGTGTGTGTGTGTGAGAGAGAGAGAGAGAGAGAGAGAGAGAGAGAGAGAGAGAGAGTGTATTTGAGAGAGGAGAGAGTGCATATGTGTATTTGTAAGAGAGTGTGTCTGTGTGCATGTGTGTGTATGAAAGAGAGAGAGGGAGAGGAAAATAGGAAGCAAAGAAGGGAAAATCAAGGAAATAAACAATTTAAAAGGATAACATAAACATTTTCATTTCTGTGATGTCATTTTTCTCCCTTTTCTATCACAGGTGTGTATATATTCCTAAGAATTCTTCTGTAACATAGCTTAAAAATGAGAAAAATACTGGCTACCTCTTGTACAATCCATAGCCCCCTATCCTATGTTCTGGTCCAGCAAGCCCAGTGAGGAGGGCCCCCTCTCCGAGGGAAACAAGACTTGCTCATACAATGCATCTAATTATTGACAATAAATATGTTAGTAAAAATAAAGTAAAATTAAATTAAATAAAAAGAAAACACTACTTTAATCACAACACTTGGGAGGCAGAGGCAGGAGGATCACTGTGAGTTCAAGGCCAGCCTGGGACTACAGAGTGAGTGCCAGGTCATCCTGGGCTAGAATAAGACCCTATCTTGTAAAATTAAAAACAAAAACAAGAACAAAATTTTAAAAAATCCACAAAAATGAGAAGCTAATGCCTTCCAAAGGTGTGTTTTTGGCCTGCATAGTTGAGGGTGCTTAGAATGCAAGAAACAAGTTCCTGATGGGATGATTTTTTTTCTGGACACATGAAGTTGAGATTTCTTCATCCCTCTTATCCTTCCCCCTTGGTCTAGTCCGCCCTTCTCCTTACTCCTTTCTATTCTGCCTCTTCGCCATGGCCTATTTTATTCCTCCCCACTTTTGTAAACTTCAATAGAAGGTCAGCAATGGTAATGATAAGGTGCTATGCTCACTGGCTGCTTTATATTATTTAGTAAAATGGCATCTTCTGACTTATCACTAAGTAGAAATAACATGCTTCACTAATATATGTATTTTATTATTCTCAATATAATTCTTTAAATAAATTCACATATTGCTTCTTTTGCATAAAGTATTCTTTCTCCAGAGAATTATATGGTTCATTCCCTTACTTTCTTCAGGTACATGCACAATAGAGAAGCCTTCTCTGTCAGTATCAATATAATGGAGTACCATCCCCTCATCCCAAGCATCACTCTGCACATGGCTTTACTGTATTTTCCTTCAGAGAAATTAACCACAATCCAAAATAATAAATGGCTATTCATGTAATATTGTAGTGCCTTTCTACTTTGACTAGCTTTAAGTAACATAAGGTCAGGCAAACTAGTAATGAAGGATGAATATATTCAATATGATATACTTCCATGGAAAAGTAATAATGAAACTAATCATTCTATATAAAGATAATACACTAATAAAATTTTAGAAATATAATCCTAAAAATTATACATTTTCATCATATCCAGTGTGTTGTGTGGAAATGTATACATATTATAGAATGATTACACTGAGCTATTTAACATATTCATTATTGTTTGTGGCAAGAACACTTTTAGCAAGTTTAAACATATGTTGTAACTATAGCTATTATAATGTAAAATAGATCCACTAATTTCATTCCTTCCTTCTAATTAAAATTTCAGATATTTGACTAACATCATATTAGCCCCAGTAAACACCTTGCACTATCTGATTATACAAGTGCAATGATTTTAGATTCCAAAAATAAATGGGATCATTTTGTATTTTTCTTTCTGTGAGTTTTCTTTAGGTCCTGTCACGCCAACTCTGATGGAGTCTGTGCGAGAAATTGCATAGACTGAGGCAGTTGCTTCAAGGAAGTCTGCCTGTTGGAACAGGCTGTGCACTCCAAGTCTTTGTTTTATGACATTGGGAATACCAAAAAGATTGAAAACTGATAATGCCCCATCTTTTACTTCTTCAGCTTTTAAGAAGTTTTGTTTAACATGGAACATAGAACATAATACAGGTATTCCCTATAATCCCCAAGGTCAAGCTATTATAGAAAGAACTCATCAAATTTTAAAAATCCAAATTACAAGACAAAAGAAAAATCATTATTATTCTCCACATCAAGCTCTAAATCATGCACTCTTTATAATAAATCATTTAAATACTAATGAACAAGGTTTAACTCCTATGCAGAGACATTGGTCAGAAACTAAGTTCTCAATACAACCAAAAGTGAAATGGAAAGATTTATTAACAGGCACCTGGAAAGGGCCTGATTTACTAATAACCTCGGGAAGAAGGTATGCATGTGTGTTTCCACAGGATGCTGAATCCTGATGCTGCAAATGATAAAATTTCTGTTGTTGCAAATGATAAAATTTTGTTTCTTTTATAATAGTTCACTCATCCATTCATCTTCTTCTTCTTTTGAGATAAAGTCTCTCCACATAGTTCAGTTAGCTACAAACTTGTGATTCTCCTGTCTCAGTCACATGCTTCCTAAGGGCTTTTATACTGTATTATCTCTCTTCTGTGCCCAATTCACTGAGGGCCCTCCCTAGTGGGTGTGGTTGTTTGAGTGTGAATGTCCTCCATAGCCTAGCGTATTTTTGATTATGCTTCCTACTTAGTCCAGCAAGCAGAACCCTCCTGGAGGAGGTGTTTACTGTAGGCAGATCTTGAGTCCAACCCTCTGGTTTGTTCTGAGAAAGCTTGGGCTCTGGCTATTCTCTGTTCTCTGTCTGCTGTGGGTATATAATGAAGTGAGCCAGTTTCTTCTACTATTGTGAATCTTCCCCTGGCATATATAGGCCTGAAATTAAACCTTTTCCTCCTATGAGCTGCTTCTTGTCAGAGGTATGTCACAACAATGAAAAGGTAACTAAACAGTGGGGTTATTGATATTCATTGTGGCTTTTACATTCTTTCTGTCCCATCTTCAAAGTTCCCTGAGCATTAGAGGGAGTCTTAAAAGTCTTCCTTAGTGTTGAGCTCTCTGCTGCCTCTGACTTTCTGCTTTCATGAATAATGAGTCTCCTCTGTGCCTACTGCAATCTCCCTGGAGTATTTTCTAAGGCTAGCAGTGACAGCAATATGTGTTTAAGTGGGCACTTCCTCTGTAATGTCTCTTGGGCCCTGGAAGATGTGGTAGTGATGACTCAACTTGTGCTGGGCATAAGCTTTCTTTTTTTGTTCTATTGATGAATCTTGAGTCTCACCAGTAATTGATGTCATCTGGGCCTTGGTCATGTAATCCTACTCACCTCCCTGGGCTTTGCAGCAGGACCAACTCCAGAGTCCATGCTGGTGACCACTGCAGAGGTTCTGGGAAGGGCATGGCAGGAAAGAAATTCTGCAAATAGTGACTGATCCCTCTAGATTCCATTTTGTGTTTGGAGAATGCGTTGTGTGTTGTGTGTTTTTAGTATGTGGTGCTTTTCTGTGGTGTATGCCATACATTGGGAGGCTAGAAGAAGCCAAAGGGTGTCCTCCTCTATAGCTATTTTGTAAATTTACCATTTTTTA
The DNA here is from genome assembly GCA_004024765.1 of Zapus hudsonius. Classification (NCBI taxonomy): domain Eukaryota; kingdom Metazoa; phylum Chordata; class Mammalia; order Rodentia; family Dipodidae; genus Zapus; species Zapus hudsonius. The sequence continues at coordinate 4,538 of PVHP010015202.1, forward strand.
TGATGTAAAATTTTAAATCTTTTCTTACAGCTTTTTGCAAAGCATGGAATTATTATCTATAGTCAACCTACCATATAGTAATCGATCTTACAATCTTGCCCCTCTGCAACTGTAATGTAGGACTCATTGTTCAAACTTTCCTTTCATGAACCTCTCTTCTGTCTTTGCTACCACTAGATTCTAGTAACAACCATTTTACTTTCAACCAAACTTTTAAAATTATCAAATATAAGGGAAATCATGTGGTACTAGTTTTATTGTGCCTGACTCATGTCTCATGCTATAACAATCTCTAGTTCCCTCCACATGGTTGAACATGACAATATTTCATTTTCATGACTGAATACTATTCATGGTATACCACCTTTTCGTTGTTCATTAGCAAGTGAATCAGCACTCAGGTAGTTTCCACTTTTGGCTATTGTGAACAATTATCTGTTCTCTTTACTCACATGCTTCAGACATATGAACAAGCCAAGTAAACTTGACTTGACCAACATCATTCTTCTTTTTCTTGAACTTTACTTCTACTTAACAACTTCGAAAACTGTGTAGAGGAAAAAAAACACAACCTTAAAGAAGGAGAAAATTATTTTACTGTAGTCTTTTTATACCATAATCAGCAAATACTAGGATTCTATAAATGTTTGTTATACATCTCTACTGAAAGAAATACCCCCACAATGCAGAAGGAGGGTGTGTTACTCAGGGCTTTCCAGAGAAACAGTTAACAGATATGTAAAAAGAATGCTTAAAATCACTAATCATAAAAGAAATGCAAATTAAACCCATCAGGAACTACAACATAAGAATGATAGATAGCTTTTATAAGAATGATAACAGTCAGTGAAGGGAAGGAAGCACTAGCTGGGCATGCCGGCACATGAGGGGAATTCTGATTTTCACTGACAAAGCAGTGGGAAAGAAGGAACTAAACTTGTTCTTGATAGAGTGAGAGGCACATGGACTAAATTTATTTGGAGAGTGGCTCCTATCAGATTTAATGAAGAACTCTACTTTAATCCTGATCTTGCTCAGGAGGAAGAGGAAGGAAGACTAGAGAATTGTTTGGCATAGAAACAAACACTAAGATGATGTGGCTGAAGAGAACACAGATATATTCCAGCAAAATGACAGTTTAGCATCTGAGATGGAGGTTTAAAAGAATGAGACCCAACCTAGTATATAAAGAAGATCTAAGTAAGTTAAAAAAGGAAAACAAGTATTTCTTTTGTAATGGTTGAATCTAATAAGATGGAAACATGAGCAATTATGTGGTAGAGATTTTTTTAGCATGGTCCATTCTCATAGAAGTCATTTTAGCCCATTATAAATTATATGTGTTAAAAAGATACATGAATTCATTAAATTATTTTTAACTCAGCACATTATAACACTAAGCTTGACAGTTGCTAATTTTTAACCAATTTAACAAAATGCCCTTTGTGAAGAATTAAGTAGCAATTTTTCTAACTTATTATAGATGAAATAAAAGAAAGTATCAAATAAGAGATATAGGTTTTGAAGATATATTGCATATAGAGCCATTGAAAATCAGAAACACTAGAATTAATTTAATTCAACTCCTCATTAGACACATGAGGAAATAGAATCCTTCCATAATATCCATTCTTGGTGATTATAGTGAATAAGCAATAAACCAATCACAAATTAAGATAGAAAAATACTTAATATACTTGAGGCATTGTTGTACAGGGTAAAAGATGGGGAACTGATTAAGACATTATCTCTACTCTTGAAATCTTATGGTAAAGTGCACAGATTAGCCATGTACTTATGTAACAATGATATTAAGTAGCTCATTATAAGTGATACAACATGCAACAGAAATTAAGTTGAAAACAAAAACTCTTTAGAAAGCATTCTATTGAAAGAAGTGGTCTGGGAATGTTGACATTACACTCTGATTTTTTTGCTTCTATTGTTTTTATTAACAATGTTTATACCACTAGAAATGCATGGCTCAAATTATTAATAGGATTTAATAAGTATGATATGTAGATATAGCCTTGATGTATATATTGTTAAAAGATTGGATATCCATTCACTTACTCAACTAATACTTACTGAATGCTCACTATAGGCTAAGGTCTGTGGGCACAATAATGAAGACACAGGTATGTTAGATGGCAGAAAAGAACTCTCAATACTTCTTCCCTTGCACATGCATGATTCACTTATCATCCATGGGAGAGATCAGAGCACAGGGCATCCCATGGAATGAGCGAACTTGGTGAAGAGGATGGGAAGGACAGTTTTTCATTACTCAAATCACCCCTCCTCGAACCCCAGGCATCAACAGTATGTGATAAGATACTTTTCCTATTAGAGAAGGAGAGTAAATTGAGCAATGAAGTTTGCTTCAGATCCAAATTTTAGGCCTACTGTAATAAAATACAGTGTAAGACAGGCTTTCAAGGTCATAGACTCGAGGATTGTATGGCAGACTCGGTCTCCATACCACCTCACTGCCAGGCCATTCTCAGAGGCCCCAAATTTCAAATTGTCTCCAATCTGCTAGGCCTCATGACAACAGGAAAATACTGAATGACTGATTCTTACTGGTCAGGTAGGCATTCAGATTATTTCTGGAAGACACAGAAAAAACCTGGCTGATTGAGATGAAGCCTCTAAGCCTGCCATGGTACCATGCAGGGTCCTGCTCTGTATTTACCTGACATCTAAGCATCGAGGACCACCTCAGCTTCAAGATGACCAGAGTATCCCTTAGCATTCAATTAGCCAGGCAGCAGGCCAACACCCACAGAATCAAATTCTGGCTCCATGCCAGAGCCCAGCCTCCTTCATTGCATCAGTAGTTCAGACCAGTCACAAAATGAGGATGAGCCCCATATTGGCAGGCTCTAGAAGATTCAAACTCCACCTGTAGCTGCCTGGCATATTTGTGTCTTGGCACTGTGATGGTTAGGTTTTGTTTTCAACTTGATGTTTTTAATTATCTTGGGTAGGTCTCTGAGGATGTTTACAGGAAGGCAGCCTCTCAGCAAGGGGCAGGATGTAAAGAAGCTCAAAGAAGTTGGAAGTAAACATCCTTTCCTGTGTGGGCCACGCAGGAAGGAAATTCCAGAGACTCAGGAAGCCATTAAGTCTGGGACAGGGTTGCAAGACCCCACCCTACGCCTATATAAAGGAGAAGAAATTCTCTTTGGCCTTCCTGCCTATTTGCTGTTTTGTGTGTGTGGTGTTAGTCATGGGTTTTTCTCTCTGCTCGGACCTGTGAAAGAGGGCCATCCACTTTCACTAATATGGAACTTCCCCTCAGTCTGTAGTTTCAATAAATACTTTCCTCCCCCAAATTGTGCCTGGTTTGAAGATTCATCCCAGCACGTTGTGGCTGACTACGACACCCACCCTGCATGCCCCTGCCTCCTCCCATGCTGCTTGCCATGACCTTCATGTCTGTGAGTCATGCAGCACTCACCAGGTCTTTTACTTGCCCTGTACATGTGCAGCCTACAGAATGGGAGAAAACCTTTGCCAACTGCACATCTGACAGAAGATTAATATCTAGAATATATAAAGAAATCAAAAAACTATGTGGGGTACACATGATCACAATATAATATATTAATATGAAAATGTCAAAAAAGAAAATAATTCTGAGGGAAATGTAAATGGCAATTGGATTAATTACATCTCACAATGTAAATAGCTTTCAAAACATGTTGTATGAGAAACATAGTTTTATATGATAATTATTAATTAGAATATATTGCCATACTAAAGCTAATACATATATTTTCAATGAGATTTAGTTAAATTCATTATACTCAATTAAATTCCTAAAGTATATACACAGGGCTCTTTTGCTGATGCCATCTGCTATAGTCAACTTCTCATTGCTGTGACAAAGAACCCAGCCAAAAGTGGCTTGTGGAGGATTAGGTTTATATTGGCTTACAGACTTGAGGGGAGACTCCATCCTGGTAGGGAAAACGATGGCATGAGCAGAGGGTGGGCATCACCTCTGCCACAGCACTGCAAATAGTGGCAGGAAGGTGTGTCAAATACTGGCAAGGGGAAGCTGGCTTATAACACCCATAAGTCCACCCCCAACAACACAGTTACATTGAGGTCCTAATATCCAAACTAACATCAGCTGGGGATCAATCATTCAGAACACATCCATTTGTGGGGGACACTTGGAGCAAACCATCACAGTCCACCCTGGCCCTCACAAACTATTCACAAATGATATAAAATACAATGTGTTCAGCTCAACTCCACAAGTTCCCACAGTTTTTCTTTCAACTGAGCCATAATACCAAAAAATTAAACCCATAATGTCAAAGAACATTCACACTGCAAAAGATAGCAGTAGGCATGGCAAAAACACATTGACCAATACAAGATTTAAAACAAGCAGGGCAAACAACAAACTAAGTCCAATAATTCTAACCAGTAACATGTCTCTTGGAGATATGATTCTACCCCTCCAGCTTGGCTACTCACAGTCAGGGAAGTTTCCATCTGGTGCTGGGAGCTCTCCTTTATAGCCATCCCATAGTCCTGACATGTCACTGGGTCTCCACTGCAACCCATGTTTCATCCTCATGGCTCCAATGGTCCTCCATGCATGTAATCCAACACACCTGCTTCACACTGTCCATGGCCAAAATCCTTGTTGCAAATCCAATAACCCTGTCTTCCTGCATTTGTTATATTTCATAGGACCAGGTAGGCTACAAAGTTGTTAATTCATGTGGGGGGATAAAGGACTTTTAAAAGCAGAAAACCTCCTGCAGCATTCAGGTCCCTTACTTCAGAATCCACATTCTTCCTGCTGTCCCAATGCAGATCACCCGGCCCAGTCTCAATGGCGGTAATCTCTCAAACAATTGCTGCTGAACGGGCAGTTGTTTCAGCCCAAAGATTTCCTTTCTGTTCCCCCTCCATTTGCTCACACCAGTCCATGTACACGCAAAGCAAAGCTGCACCAGTACTCAGGACATAGCCATGCAGAATGCACCAAGCCTCTCTCACAAACTGCTTCTGCCATAGTCCTGACAAAGTTTTTTTCTCACCCAAACCTCACAGTCTATAGTCCTTACTGCATTCAGGTCTTTCAACTCTGACCAGAATGGTCCATCAAGCTGTACATATAGCACTACAAGGCTTCTTTCTCTCAGACCAAGCTTGCAAATTATTTCACATACCTCCTCCAAATCAGTTCCAAAAGGCCAAAGCCACAGAATCAGGGTGCTTGCAGCAACAAATGATCCCATTATCTGGTACCAAATCTGTTGTAGTCAAACTCTCATTGCTGCAACAAAGAACCCAACAAAGAAGCAGCTTGTGGAAGAACGGGTTTATTTTGGATTACAGACTCAAGGGGAAGCTCAATCATGGCAGAGAAAACAATAGCATGAGCAAAGGGTGGACATCACCTCGGCCACAGCACTGCTAACAGTTACAAGAAGATGTGCGAAACACTGGCAAAGGGAAGCTGGCTTACAATACCCATAAGCCCTCCCCCAACAACATAGCTCCAAAGATGTTCTAATACCCAACCTGCCATCAGCTAGGGATTGAGCATTCAGAACACATTTGTTTTTGGGGGACACCTGGATCAAACCATGACACCATCTTTTCCTTCTCTCAAATTCTATGAATGAAAAAATAACATTATGTTTGTGTACATTTTACAAAGAAATTTATCAGTAGTTTGGCATAGGTTGTATGATTATGAGTCATATTTTGCATATTTCCCCTCAATTTTTTCATCAAAAAACTTTCTTTTCATTAAAGATAAAATATTTTGAGTGCATAGTCAGGCTGACTATGGATAGTTATGTTTTCTACCTCCAAGTACTCTATTAAAATAACAAAAGTGAAAAACAATGTATAAACACAAGTCAAATATCAAATCAGACTAAATTGAAAAATTGTAGGG